>JAIUZE010070156.1:0-75649 GCA_022085475.1 Heliosperma pusillum
AGGAGTGTCAAAATATTACAAACTAAATAAAAATACCACAAGAGAAGTAGTCTCTCAAAGTGTTAACAAAAGACAAAGTAATTAGCAACTAGCTAACAACGTCTAGAGGTGTTTCATCCAGGGACAACGCCCGCTAGCTCACACCCGAACCCAAAATACCAAGCAAAAAGCCATCCAATCAAGTAACCTGTTCATCCATGAAAAACATGAACGCCACAGTCAGTGGGGAGTAACTCCGGGTTCTCCCAGCCATATCACATTAAACGTACATAAAAGGAAATACAAAAGTAGAAGCATGCATAGATAGATATACATGTGAAATACGATAAGGATAGATAGGCAATTCAATATATAATGATAAGAGCATATGAAGTACAATCCGTAACCATCATACTATAGATAGACTCGGGGAAGACACTCTTAGGCAACCGAATACGCTCACTAGGGCTTGCATCTCACCGTTAGCGGTATAAGTTTGATAAGATTGATACTCGACAAACAAACCATGCCAAGTCATCCAAAGATCATGAATAATCAATCATATAATATTCCAACTAAAAGGCACTATCACCGTGTACATGGCAAGTATGATTAAAAGGCATCCACGGGATACAACATTTCCCTGAACGCATACACGATGCTACATTTCGTATATGTAGACTAATTTCCTCGTGGTAGGACGACGATAATAATACGGTCCTAGTCTAAACCTGGCGAGACTCTCGGAATAAACGTTTTCCGATTCGACATGCGATGACATTTCGCATCCAAAACTCGGTCAATCATAGACACCGAGTACCCCAAATTCAGTCGACATTCACGAAAGAGGTTGAAAAGAGCACAAGCCTCATAACAAGCGGTACGCTACATGCAAATGACACCACCTCGCAAGTATACAACACTTGACGGCCGGGTCGATCAACGCAAAGCGTTCGCCTCCCAACAACATCGTCATATACCCACTAACACATACAATTAAGCAGTAAGGATACACTCCCCGTTCCGACATTCCAGCCTTACGAACGTGGAGGTAGCCAAGGGAATGAGAGTACAAAGCACATAGGAAATTAGTGCTCAAACCGTAACATTTGTAAAACCGACTCAAAGTGGGACATATCAAAAACCGTCACAAAACATGCGATACAGGCGAATGGAATATCATATATTCGAAACATTAATATTTAAAGTCATTACGTAAATTTATACGATAAACAAACATCGGAAATATTATAAATGAAAACAAAAGTAAGAATTGTAAATAAAATTCCAGCGTGTGCCAGCCGATCAAGGTGACCGGCTGCCGGCTACCCGGCTGGCATCAATAGTAACAATTGAAAACAAACCAAAATGCAGCGTGTCCCAGCCGGTCAAAGGGACCGGCTGCCGGCTACCCGGCTGGGACCAAAGTCATACGAGAAAAACAAAGGCATGTGATATAAGCATGATATAAATGTAACATTGATAAACATGAAACAATACATGATTACATAAGCATTAGACGAAGTTTAGGAAATATAATGAATAAGAAACATAAATATCATCTCAAATCAACAAGTTTGGAAACTATTAAAACAAGGGTCCACTTCAAACGATCATAACTAGAGTTCTAGACATTAAAATGCAGAAATTCCAAGTGGAGGTGATATCTTATCCTCTTATGGTTCCAACGGTTGGTCACAAGCACAAAACAAGCAAGTAACGAAAGAGATACGATCATTTTACGAAAAAGGGTCAGTGCAGGAAAATTGCAGTCGACTTGGGAAAAACTGGCAGCGAGAAACGCTGCCAGCGCCGGACGACGCTGCCAGCGTCCCACGACGCTGCCAGCGTCCTTCGCTGGACTCAGGCACGATCAAACTCCAACATGTTATCAACAAACAAAAATCCTCATTTATCATCACAACCCATAAATTCTCATACCAATTATCAACTAACAACAAACATCATCAACAACACAATTCCTAAGATTACTAATCATATTCTAAGTACGATTTCTAACATAGAAAATACATAAAAACACTTAAATGATATCGAGTAACCCTTCACCGTTACCTTTATGCGTCTTTAAACGATTTCTAAGCCTTCCTCCACTAGATAGTAATCTTTGTCGGGGTCTAGAAAGTCTCCACCTAAACAAAGACGACAAAAGATGAATATAATTCACCTTTGAGAAAGACGGATAAATTGAAAAGCGAGAAAGACGGTAACTTTATTACCAATACAGATAGAGGAAGATGAGAGGGAAGGAATAAGACGAACCTTAGTGAATTTGAGCGAGAAATGAATGAGTAGTGACGATTCTAAGATGGATCAAATATGGAGGCTAGGGATTTGGGGTTTACTTAGTGAGGAAGAAGAAGAAGATTGAATGAGGGTGTTAGTGTTGTGAGGGAGTATATGAAGGAGTAAGTGGAAAACATGAGAAAAAGCCCAAAAACGTCTTAAGACGTAACTTACTCGAAATCTCGCGTAAAGTCCGAAAACGAACTCGGAAATTCTAAATTAGTCACGGAAAATTTAATTCTAAACTAAAACTAAATTTCGCTGAAAAGTATCCGTATAATATTTTTACTATAAAAACAGGGTACATTTGCGGGTGTTACAATGACATTGATTAATATTTCAATATTTAATTTTGTGGAATTTGATTTCAATATTTTGTTCGGAGTAGTTTATTCTAAATTTTTTAGTAACAAGTTTATAAAGCAAACCCGTACAATTTTGCACTGATTTAAAAATTAGTATGTTTAATAAAACAACGATCTTCTCCGAGTTAATAGTTGTTAAATCTTTTCGTTTAGATACGTCTAAAACTCTAAATGCGAATCCCTACCAAAAGTAGAGTTTGTCACTAGATTTTTGATAAAGAAATAGGTGTGTTTGGCCTAATTTTTCAAAGTGTTTTTGGACTCAAAAACACTTTTTTGCCAAACACCAAAATAATTTAAAAGCTAAAAAAAGTTTCTCAAAAACTAAAAAGACTCTTTTTATCCATAAAAATAGAAACTCCTTTTAAAAAATTAAGCTCAAAAAAATAAAAACTCATTTATAAGAATTTAGGCTAAACATGCTCAAAATTAATTTAATTGTTCATTTATCTTTGGTTCTCATCTAAACAAAACTAGTTTTAGCCCGTGCAAGATTGCACGAGAGTGTTATTAAAAACTGTAATAAACTATATTTAACTAAATAGATATGTTATTTATATAAAGTTTGACAATGAAGTATTAGATTGATCAGTTGTTACATTTACGTTACAAAAAATAACTATATTCATATGGTATTCATTTCAATTTTAGTTATGTGTTAAAACTTTTGCTTTAAAATAAACATGAGCATATGTTATTTCAAAAAATTGGAATTTTTAATTATTTTACTATTTTATATTAGTTTTAATTGCGTTAAACTTTTTTTTTTAATAAAAATGTACCTAATTTCGGGTCGAGTCATGGGTCGCGCATGTCTTGATCTAAATGTTTGGGTTATTATCAGGTCATATTTGACACAATCCGTTTCTTCACATGGGTTGGTCCTTGACCCGACCTGGTGTCCACCTCTAGCTATAAGTTGCACACACTTTACCACCTTGTAGGTACCCTATTTACTCGCCTTATCATATCAAACCCTCAGCCCATATACACATATCAAACCCAAGTAAAATATGTGCAGCATGAGTTTTAAAACCGTAGACTCATATACACATACCAAACCCTCATCAAATCTCCCCAACCTCAAATATAAACCACAAAATTGTAAAACGCCCCCTCTCTCTCGGCCGATTCTCTGCCGCCTTTCATTCACTCCTCCTTGTTAGCATCCCCAAATGAACAAACACATGTTTCAATCTAAGTTGATTATTTCAATCTCAATCAAATACCACCATTCTACTTAAATGTCTTCATTTTAGCCCGTAAAATTTACAGTAGTGGTCTACAAAATTAGTTTAATATTGGTTTCTAATGAATTTATTTTACTTTTGGGTTACGGTATGACAATTAATAGATTTGTACGTCTAATTAGGAATTAACAGATTTATCTTTTAATTTTTTTTTCAGTTTTTTTATTAAGGTTTTTTCTTCCTTGAGATTTTTCTTTTTCGTCATATATAAGTCCACTTTTTTGAGTTTATGTTTTATTTTTTGGGTGAATAAATTATTTTAATACGGAGTATTTATTTATGTTTCTGACGCACAACATTACCACCTCGAAAATTTGGTCCTATTTTATTTACATAAATTGAAACTAATAGCCGTTTTTTTTAAAAATTTAATAACCAAATTAAATAAGATCAGTTAAATGATGTGTTTTTTTGGATATTTGATTTCTTCATCATACAAAATTTATTTCTATAAATATTAAGTTTAAAACAGACATTTTAGATCCATGTTGTACTCTTTGTTTTCTTTTGAATTCCACAGGGAAAGACATCTTGTTATTATTTTCTCATAAAATTTATATTATATTTATCTATAACAAATATTTATCTATAACACAATTATTTGTTTTAATATAATTACAAAACATATATGGTAATATGATAAAATATTTAAGAATAAACAAATATATAAAGGACTAACTTAAAATTGACAAATACGAAGTAATAACTGTGAATAAAGTAGTAAAACTAAATCATGTTTTGGGTTTTAAATAATGGTCCACCCAATCAAATGAAAAAATTGTTGATTGATGATGTTTCTTAAAGGAGAAGGTAGGAAATGTTTGTGTTTTAATAGAAGGGAATCGTGCAGAAAACAACACTACTATATAATCCCATTAATTCTGATCGAAAGACAGTGAGACTGAATTCCAAGCGCACATTTATGTCCTTCCGTGGCAGCAAAACTCCTCCTTGTAGGTAGTATTCAATCATCTTCTCAATTTAGTTTTCATTTCACTTGTGCTTCATTTCCGCCATCATTTTGTTCCAGAACCGTTTCACTAACTTATCTATGACGATGCTATTGCTGTGAATTACTCCGTATGTTACAATCCTTGTTAATTGAAATTATTACGTCTTACTTGAAGTTCCACATCGCTTAGTCTTGTTCATTGACATCATTGTTGCAGGATCAGGATTACCAATTTACCTCACTTGATCATAGTTTTTGATAGGATGCACCAATTTAGTTTCTATTTTAAGTTGTTCTTCATTTCCGCTATCAATAAATGGAGAATCGATTAATTAAAGCTTAACGACGATGCTATGCTTGTTAACCAGCTCGTAGCTTACAATTCGTATTAATTGAAATTGTTACAACTTATTTGAAGGTTCACATAGTTTAGGCTAGTTTATTGACATCGGTAGTGCTGGATTAGTAATTTCCTTCGCTTGATCGTAGTTAGTGTAATACATATACGATGGAGAACAGTTGTTATTGATATGATAGAGCAGTTGGATTTTGTGGGATAGAAATTTGTGTCCGGTTTTGATCGTAGCAGTGATGATGTCTTTGTCGTTTGAACAAGAACATGTTTGAGCGGAATACAGCGAGTCCTTCATTTTGAGCTCAATCAATCAACATTGACCATCAAATCATCAATGTATATATTTGCTTTGCCGATTGAAATTAGAAAACTATTGTTAGCGAGTGCTTTGACGGGATTATGTACAACATTACTTTTTACAATTTCTTGTTTTTTCGTGCCCCGTGTAAATCACTGTCTTGGAGATTTTGTTCCTTTTCTTTTTCTAGAAATTCATGTAAAGGATTGATTTATTTCCAGGAAATGGAACATGGTTTTAAACCTCAATGATAAGTCTTTGTCATGGTGCTGTGTGACCTTAATACCATGGTATAAATTGACATCAGGCGACACTGTACGTTAAAGTTCTACGTATGCTTTAATAGTCGAGGTTAAAAACCATGCGATATGAAGAGAAAAGGCGAAGATTGCTAATTAACTTTGTCTTATTTTATCAACTGCCATACATGGTCTACATACTCTTATAAATTTAGGGCTTTACTAGTACTTTGTATCCTATATCTTTCTCAGTCCATGTCTTGTTTTGTCTTGCTGCTGATTAAGCTCTTCTTGATGATGTTATGGTTCTGTGGAAGGAGGGAAATATTGAGCATGGTGAAGAAACACTCCAATATATTGAGGAAGACTGTAATTGATGAGCAGGATGCATCAGACATTCAAGTGAATCAAGGGTACTGGCACGATGCTCTTAACCTCTACTTCATCCTAAGCAAAGAATCAAGGGGAAGTCAAGACGATGATCTCATATTTTTTGTCAGGCAAATGGTGCTTAATACGTGTGCCTATGTATTCACGAATCGTGTTTATTAGCATCACTAGTTTCAGACTTATTGTCCAATCTGCATGTTCATGGTATTCTATTATCTTTGTCGTAATTGCAGGAATTACATGGGAACAACTCCGATGATGACTCAAATGCCAATCCTCCATACTTTGTACGCAGGCTGGCATCTAAGGTAAAAGTTCAACCTAAGTCATTTAACCAAATGGTTTTATCTTTTGTGGAACCTAAAATTCATTGTAGTTTTGGCTTTGAGATTGAATGTGCGAAATTCTAAATTGTGAAACCCATTGTGCTTTCTTTCCTATGAAGTAGTAAAATACTCGTGCTATCCAAGCCACCCCCAACAAACTACCTACCTCGATAAACCACCCCAACAAACAACTTGCCACGCTCTCCTCTTAACAGATCCCTCCACGGACCACGATAACCACCATCGCTATCCCATCCCTCTCGCCCTCACCAGCGACTAACCGGCACTGCCCTCCCACCCCGGCACCACCCATTAAACCACCACCACGCAAACCCTCTCCCCTCTCTCTACTCACCATATCCTAGACACCACCACGCCCCCACACATAAACTAGCCACCAACGACCGACTTTGCGGTTTCCCGTTGCCATCGTCAACCCATGCCGCCCATCCTGCCACTACCCAACCACCATTTAAAAAACCCAAAACCTTGACTGGAAAAAAAAGTCTAAAAAACCATAGAAGTAAATATTAATTTGTTCAATAATTTATGACTAATAAATCAAATACATGTTTTACATACTAATTGTCACCAATAATTGGAAAATTTTGATTAATTTGAGACATTGTATGAGTTTGAATTGAGAGAATTAGGTAGAGTTTTATTTTAATAAGGGGTACAACTGGAAAAAGTTGTACAAAGAGTACTGATATGAGTAAAAATCATGCTACGAAAATAAATAACGTTAATAAAATGTTGCAATTCCAGTGAACAAGAGGGAGTACTATTTTCGCGAGAGTTTTTGCCAGATACAAAAACTACGCATAGTGGGTCTTATGCCCTTACATAAAACATCTTGTGATTAAAGTTAGTATCTTGATAGCTAAGGGTGATCCGGAAACATGCAAAATGAATTTGGCACATAAGGGTGTTCCATTGAGTGCACACCCACATATACGATGAGTGAAGCCCAAGGAACATGGTTACTGATAGGAACCTATTACAGTCGTGGTTGGATAGTTCCACAATTGGTTTCTTGTATTCAACATGATCGCAAATGTGGTTGCAAAAGTTAGATAAAAAACATGGTTGCATGAGGTGGACGAAAGAAGTGGCTACACAAGGTGGGTGAAATTAGTCTTACCTATAAAAAAGTTGAGAGGTGGGAGATGGTTGGAATTATTCCCCACCAAATTTGGAATTGCAAAGAAAAATTTTGGTGGAAAAAAAAAAGAAATGTGAAGATGATGCTTGAATGTTGAAGAGAAGCATGCGACTGCGTTTAACATTTCTTATATTACAAATATGATGAGGCGTTCATCTTCATTTCTCAATTCTTCGAGTGACTAACAAGGCTAATAATCAGAGTGTGTAATTCTCTTATGCATATTATTCTTGTTGTATTTTCCTCCAAGTGAACAACAAAATCCTAGTGTTGCTGTGAGGATGAGCCACATCGGTTAACAATTTTGTTAAATTTGGACAAGGAGTTGGAAACTTTTTTTCTTTTTAAGTCCAATTTCAGTTGTTTCGAACATCTTAATTTCAAACACCAATCATCAATTAGGACCACCAAAGCAAGTTAGTAATGGAACCCTTGTCAACTGAAAGGTCATTCTAACCCATGTCAATGGAATCTATTTTTCTCTTCTTTTTGTTCTTTGTTTTTATCTACCTAAAACCTTGTACTTTTTTTGTTTACAGTTGGACACAATGGTTGGCAATAGTTTGTTGGAGGTGGATTGGAGGCGGTCATTTTATTTGAATCTAATTGCACATACTTCATTCACAGTAACTGTAGCTATTTGCAGGTAGGTAATATTGTCTTTCTGTTAGTGTATTCCGGGTTTTTCTGTGCATTCCTTATTTCTGTTTAGGTTGCCACCTTGCCAGTTTAATTGTATCTCTATGATTGGGTGCTTGCTCATGCCCATACTTCTTTTCAGTTTTCCGTGTCCTAGTACTTAGTTTCTGTGGCTGGAATGGTAATAATGGGTGCTGAACAAGAACTTTTTTTCCAGACAAAACTAATGAACCGATTGCTTTAAAATAAAATTCCATTTAATATTTGTACTTCGGATAAGATAACCGACTCATTTGACTACCTAGAGTTTCTATAGGCTGATGAGCTGATATAGTGTTTACTCCAGATTAATTTCTTTCCATTTCATGTTACTTTTACTTTACATCTAAGTATTGAGATAAAGGAGGGAGGGATTCGTGAAAGATTCATTCTTGCCTCTTCTTCACCTTATTGGAAATATACATACTTGGATTCTGTATTCTTATCGACAAGTTCTGATATATACCAGGACTATGTAAATTTTCTCATTGTCATAATGTCATGTTATGGATACTATAGTCAAACAAGTGTAATGACCAACTTTCAAAACTCTAATGCATCAAGCCATCAACTATCAAGTGTCTAGGCACATGGTTCCCAGAAAAGATGATCCCCAACCTCCGTTGCTTGGTGGGGATTCTTTGGAGGCATTAGATAATGCCGGACTGCCGGAACGAATCAAGCTAAAATTTTCAGTTCGGAGGACTTGTTGTAAAAGAACATGTTTTACTGCTTAGCTTGTGTTAGAGCAATATCATGATATTTTTAACCTGAGAACTGTCTCTGGTAGTAATCAGGTACTTCAAAACCATCAAGTAGGGCAAGATACACCATTGACCCCTATTTATAAGGTGTGCACTTCTTGTTTTTCGCTGAAAGTCGCTGCATTTTATGATTTTGAACCTTGAATGAATTGATCTCTGCTCTGCTATAGGTTAGTTTAGCACTAAGAAAAAAAGAGGAAAATCTACATGGTACATCTGAGCTTTGACTTGACACTTCTCCCGAATTTTACCCATGCGGTTCTTGCCTAGCATAGTAGCATGACAAAGATAGTAACGTCAGTTAACTTAGAGGTTATATTGCTGACAATGCATTACGTAAAGCATAGTAGCATCACCAAGATAGTAATGACAGTTAACTTAGAGGTTATATTGCTGACATCGCATTACTTAACGCTAGATAAAATTTTTGAGGAAAAATTAGTTAGGAATTAGGCGTTTAAGTTTGTTTATTTGACACGGAAAAATACTCCCAAGTTTGTGCACATAGTATTCCTTAGGTGTTTAATTTCGCACCCTCAAGTGTATACTGCTAACACGTCCTTCTTAGGGATACCATGAATAACATTGTAATACTGGAGGGCAATTGGCACAAAGTGAAAATTGTAAGGGGTACCATGGGCCAAACTTATAGATTTTCAAGCTGACACTAAATTTATCAAACAACTATTTTATGTCTGCTTTATTATACCATTAAAAGTTCACGAAAGGTACAAGTTTGGTCATGTGGGGCAAAGAAGCAAGCGTAAAAAGTACCATGTGCACAAACTTTAAATTTCGGACATCATGGGAAAACCTGGGAAAAGTGTCACATGTCAGGGATACATGTGAAATTTGCAAACAAAAATATCTTCTTTTCAACAAATATGAAAAAACTGACATTCGTACGCTGGCTCACGCCCTCATTGGAAGGGGCCTCTTTTCTTTACCTTAGAACACCATTGTGCTAAACACATACCCCTTACATTTACTACATCCTTGTGACTATTAATTCATTGACTAATCACCAATAACATCCAAAGCCTTTGAGCTTTCTATTTATGATAAGATGTAGGAGACTAGGATAGAACTGTTGTGCTTTAATCTGGAGAACCATCCCAGAACTAGTACGAAGCCTACTTAAGGGGATGTCTGCCCTTCACTATTATGCAGTCTCAGGGGGTGTGGGAGTGGGAGTGGGAGGGGTCGGGAGAGAGGGAGGGTGAGGGAGCGAAGCAGACTTCTTCAACTGTTATGCAACCTACTTAAGGGGATGTTAGTCTGTCAAAAATTAAAATAATGCAGTCTCACTTATCAGTTCTGTGCTATAATATACAACAGAATGTGGTGGAAAAGAGAGGGCGGGAGGGAGGGAGGGAGGGAAGGGGAGAGGGTGTTATGCCTCTAGAAATGATCTTAAATTTCTTTTGACTACTTTTTATATAATCCAGATAATCTGTGGCTGTTGATGTGGTTGTCTTCATTTGGAAAAGAACGAAAAACTAGGGATGGCAGAAAAGAACAAAGGGGAAACAAATCTATTGAGCTTTGAAGTTTATAATTTTGTAGGATGTTTATACCTTCATTACTCAGTAGTTACTACCAAGTTATCACATGTTTGTTCATTTCTTTTTATTTGTTTTTTTAGAAACAAGTTTTTTTTATATTTCTTTTTTGACAGGTTTTGAAGACGGTATATGCATCACCAAGTCGAGTTAATTTCCATTTGGATGCTAGAAAGGCAAGTACACATCCACCATTAGGTCAAACAAATATGAATTCGTCTTATGTCTCATTTATTTACTTGAATTCATCTATTCAATGTCCAGGAAGCACACACAGTTCCAGCCTACCCGGATATATGCTTTGCCATTGATGACTTTGATTCCACATTTGAGACGGTGGTAATTTGATCAGTAATTAAATTCATGAAGTTAGGCTGACTTTAAGTTGTACAGTTCTGTTTTCTGATATCTCTTGTTTCTGATCTGCCACGTAAGCTAATCACATCAAAATTGTTTATTATTAGACTATATTTTACAAGTTAATCAACGAAATTTGTTTCCTTACCTGTTACGGGTACCCAAATGTACAGTTTATTGAGTAATACTGCTGGACACATCATTTTTTGCCTTAAGAGACAAAAAGACAAGAGATATGTGTGACGGATATTGATCACAAGGTTTTTGTTCAGGATAACGAAATGAAAGATGGAGATCTTACTTTGATACCTTATTCAATGGACATTAGGATTCAAGGTTTTTGGTATGTACAAGTACTGCCAAGCATAGTTAATCCGGGATTTGTGCATAGAGTACAAAAGAGCAAAGTTAGAATGGCATTAAGGAAGATGGGGTCGAAGATAGCAGAGGGACCAGATGATATACCTATTGACTTTGGACGTGTTTTGTGGAGAGAGGAATCGAATAAGTAACCATGCTCTTTAACAAGATTTGTAGGAATAACAAGATGCCAGCGGCTTGGAGGAAAAATACTATTGTCCCTTTGTATAAAAATAAAGGTGATGTTCAAGATTGTTCCTATTATTGGGGAATTTAACTCTTGAGTCATACCTTGAAAATATAGGAATGAATAATTGAACAAAGGCTTAGGAAATGTGTGTAGACATTTCAAATAACCAATTTGGATTTATGCGTGGGAGCTCGACTATGGAAGCAACTTATATTATGATACAGTTGAAACACTATCGAGATAGAACGAAATACTTGCATATGATTTGTAATGGTTTAGAGAAGACATGATAAGAACAAGAGTTAGCTCAAAGGTAAGAGCTCTCTTACTCCAACCGCCATGTTGAAAATTTGATTCTTACCCGCGACGTAGTGAGCTCATTTGAAACAAAAAAACAGAAGGCATATAATAGGGTACCAAGAGAAGTATTTTGGTGGGCTTTGGTGAAGAAGGGTGTATCCTGAAATATATTGACCTCATAAAGGACATTGTGAGGGGGCTAGTACAAGTGTACGTACTAACGCAGGGAGAACGCAAGAATTTTTCATCACCATTAGGGTGCATCAGGGTTCCGCTCGTAGTCCTTTCTCTCTACTATAGTTATGGATGAATTGACGGGGGCTATGATGTTGAAAAGAAGTTGTTATAGACTATAGTCATGGTGCATCAGGATCACTTAGTATACGATGTTTGCTGATGATATTTTGTTAAACGATGAGACGAAGGAGGGGGTTGAAAAGAAGTTGGAATTGTTGAGGCATACATGAGACCCCGGGTTTAGGCTAGGTAGGAGTAAGACCGTGTATTTGAGGTGTAAGTTTAGTAACGCGGGAACAAGAGAGGTGGAGAGTATATTTTTGATGGAAATGTCATTCAGGAATAGGATTTTCGTAGATATTTAGGATCTCTTATTTAGAAAGATGGTGAATTAGATGGAGATATGGCTCGCAGAATTATAGCTAGCGAAGTGGTTGAAATGGAAAAGTGAGGCAGCAGTATGTCTCATAAACTAAAGGGTAAATTCTATCACACAACAATTAGATGTGCACTATTATACGACTCGAGATATTGGATTGTGAAACACTGTCACGTTCAAAAGATAAATGTGGCGGAGATGCACATGTTCAGTTGGATGTGTGGCAATACAAGGATGGATCAACTATGAAACGGGATGATTAAGCAAAAGGTGAAAGCGATGCCAATAGAGAACAAGATGATGAGAATCGACTAAAGTTGTTTTGGTCATGTGAGAAGGAGATCTATAGATCCACCCGTTAGGAGGCTCGAAACCTGTGAAACAATATAGGTTGAAAGTGATTGAACATGATATGAGATATTTCGGGATTAAAGAGTGTATAATAAAGAACAGAGCACAATAAAGGAAAATGATACATGTAGATTTTTAGTATGTGTTCTTATTTGATCTATTTATCGTTTTTATTTTAATTTTATAAATTATTTGTTTACTTTTGAAATTTGTCAAACATTTTACTTAAAAACTTCTTATGTAATCATAGTGTGTTTACTTCTAATATTCCAAAACACTAATTTTTACTTCTATTTTCAAAACTATTGCTATTAATTTGTAGTGTTGATCTAAATTATAAATTTTTATTAAGAAAAGTGAGTTTTTGATTTTCAAACCTATAAGTTTTAATTGACTTTTGTATTATGTTTCACTTTTCATTTGCTTTTCACTAATTCACTTTCCTTTTCTATATTTTTGCATCCTGAGGTGTGCGTTCACCCACACACGGTTCTAAAGGATATTCACGTAAGCCAACCCCAAATCATTTTGGGACTAAGGCTCTGATGTTAGTTCAATGTTTTATCTTTTTGGCGCTATGCCATCATTTTTGATGTAATTCTTATTCAAGGTGACTTGCTCTTTGGCAATGCTAATGACTAGGGTGATTCTTCCAATGCAATTTATTTTGGTGATTTTAGTTGTTTGTAACTATTGTTTATTCCCTTAACGTCTTGCAGGTTTTGTCTGATGTAGATCATTGCTATTGTGTAGTGCTTAATGCGCATGCCGGTGCTGCATTTCCTGATGATGAAAGTTCCAACAACAATGCACCGGAAAATGATAACCTCAGTAAGACAAATCAAACTAAGGTTAGGTGCATTCCTTCATTTGTAATTGCTTATATCCTAGACTTTTAATAGCCTACTAGCAAAATGGGTCTGGCTTCCATTTTTCTAGTACAAGTCTCAGTAACTATTGCTTTGTACATCTATTCCTCCAGAGTCCGCCGTTATAAAAGGAACCATTTACTAGTTTTAAGCTATTGCATAGAGTGATCTTGTACTCAAATTCCTTTATTTTTAAGGGGTTAGCTATGTTAAATAAAAAGTAAAGATAATAGATATTGGATTCATGAGTGTTAGAGACCTTTATGGGAGGGAATTGGCTACAGTGAGTTCTTTTGTTGTTTATCATGTACAAGGAGTTACTCCGTGTACAAGGAGGTTGTGCATGCCTAGTAAGAACTTAGTGGATGAAGTCAGTGTTTGGAGAATCTACATGGAGCTTCAAAATATGATTGTACACCTACACGCCCTTTCAAGAGAATGGCTGTTACAGTTTATATTATTATGTATATATAACTTCTATTTAAAAATACCATAATTTTTATTTCTTTTCCTTTATACTATACAAGTAGCAACATATGTTGAAACACTTCTCCTTTCTCACCCTTCTTTTATTTACTTGATTCTCTTACTTTAAATCATATAATCTTCTTGAAGCGGTTCTCATCAAGAACTAAAGAAATTCTCCTAATAATTTTGAAACGCTAGTGTTGGAAGTGTTACAACAAATGAGAGAAATGAATCTTATGGTTGTACAAAATCTGCAAAATCCACAAATTCATGGATCCTCCGGATGACCAAAAATTTCCTTTTCTACACAAAATGGGACAAAGTTTTGAAGTCATATACAATATATATACAATATTGTCAGTTTTAATCCCTCTCAACAATATGACCAATCTTTTAGGCATTATCCTGAAAATTATCCACAATTTTCTTCACAAATGCCGTCAAATCTCCCAAACTCATTTAACGTTAATTTATAGCAAATTTTAAGCATGATGGGGATAATGAGGTCGAAGAGAGTGAGAAGGTTGAAGACTTGAAGTAGTTGAAAGGGGTGATCAAAACAAACAATGATTGAGAAGAAGAGAAAACATGTTTGACTAAAGAAAATGAAGCTCTCATACCATCCTTTATTAGACACTCATCTAATAATGTGGTTAGGACCAATAAAAAAAGAAGCAATTCGGGTCAATGTCAAAGCGTCATTCAAATTTGGCAAAGCTAACTACACCAATGAGAATGTACGAATGTCGCGGCGGTCAATTTCGTAGATTATAGTTGGGTATGAAGTGGGACGGTTCTAATGAAGAAGCTCAAAGGAGAAATAGAACTTAGAACTGAAATGAATGAAGATGTCACTCAAAGAGCTTATCAAATTTACAATAGGTCGCATAGTTAGTTTTAATTCAACGTCATGGGTTATGCTAAAAATATACTGAAAATGGCAAGAAACTGTTAGGGGCTACGTTAATGACAATATCGACAAAAGTACAATTAATAATAAACGAAAAACTATGTTTGTGGATGAATATCTTGATCCAGATACCCTTATCTTATCTTATCTTTAGAGGGTAGTGACTCTGAATCGGGGTGTAGTGGTAGAAGATCTAGACGTAATGATATTGACTGTTCTACACCTAGCCTGGAAGATGTGGAACGCATGTGTAGTGATCGCCGGCCAGGTATAAAATCAAGAAAGTGACAGCAGATGTTCCTTATATGGCTGAAACATTGATCCTTATGAGGAGGAGGGTGATGCTCAATTGCAATGGAGATCGCTTAACAGAAGTTCAGTTGGTTGAAAAAAATGTTTAAAACATATGCATTTTAAGTTGTATAATCAAGGAATGATTTAACTCTAGAGGAAGAGGAATGAGAAATGTGTCTATTTTGGCATTTGCAAAAGGGTTTTTTTGTCAGAAAGTACCTAACATTTAGGTCACTTTGCACGAAGGTACCTAACATTATTTTTTTTGCCCAAAACTACCTAAAGTTTATATGTCATTTGGTAACAAGTACCAACTAACGGATTCTGTAACAAAATTCAAGATTCCGTCTTAACTTGACCAATAAAAGCGATTTTTTAATTAAAATCTATAATTACAATTAGTAAGCATTTTACACATATCATTTATTTCATTTAACTTTATCCTCTTGATATGTACTCCTATCATCTCTTCATTCACCACCCCTCCCTAACCACTGTTTTCATCACCAACGTTTATTGCTCTTTCTACCCCCCTAAGTATTGTCCCGACGAAAGAGACGTTATTATAAGCAAATGTAGAGCAGGGAAGAATAAAAGATAAGTATGTAAGTTGGAAGACGTTATTGAGGGAGGATAAAGAAAGGATTTTGGGAGATACATACATTGTAAAGGTGAAAGAGTATATATAAAGTGATTGGGATAAAGGCGGAGAAGGTGAAGATAGCCAAATAGGTGATATCGAGGAAGAAGGTTGTTGAGTCCTCCGTAGCGGGGATGGATGCCCCTCACACACATATGGGAAGAGACCTGAACAGAGGTAAAGTGAATTGGGTGGGAGATGGAGCGAAGAGAGAAAGTAGTGAATTTGAGAGTTGATATGTAAGGTGACATATTTGGAGAGGAGGGAAAAAATAGTTAAATTATATGTTAAATTGTTTTAGAGAAAAGTATTAAGAATAGAATAAAAAAAAGTCACATTATTTCGTCAAATCAAACCCCAAAGTTAACTTTTTTTGACAGAAAAGGTTAAGTGATACTTGTTAACAAATGACATAAACTTTAGGTACTTTTGGGCAAAAAAATTAATGTTAGGTATCTTCGTGCAAAGTGACCTAAATGTTAGGTACCTTCTGACAAAAAATTCTTTGCAAAACTGCAAAACTAGCGTTGAAGTTGGTTTTTCTTGTTTTAGTTTTGTGAGTTCATTTTTTTTTTAAGTTGGTTAAGTTATGTTAGTGTATTTTATAAAGTGGGTTATGTATTGAAGTACTATTAATGTTTATAGAGGCATGAAATATGTACATACAAGTATGCAACTAGCTCTAAATGAAAGCGTCATATCCACATTAAAGTTTTTTACTCATGGAGCAATGTTTGGTCATTTCCTTAGTTCCCTCCAACAATGTTACATTGACTACTTTGTTTATCATCCTACATATCATTCAACTTGTTATCTCGTAGTTTCAATGAACCGACACGTTTTCCTCCAACTACTGTAAGCTCTAGTCATATGATCCGTTTTTCCAACTAGGACCTGATTTTGCCAATAGGGATTGTCATCTTTGTAAAACCGCACCGCAACCCTACCTAAGCATTTCACCTTATGGATGATAAGGCATATAAGTACGTAAGGCCGGGAGAATCTACAAGGGTTGCACTAGAGAAATTTACCGAAGCTCATTAGTCACGTAATGCGAATGACCTCCAAAGACTTGCAAATTAGTTCCCACCAAGGTTTGCTTGAAACGGCGGGAGCTGTAAACTCGGATGCTGCCGTTTCGGCGTACGACTCTTGAATATCATTTTTTGCATGTATTGGAAATGAAAGAATTGTCTGGTTGGTTCGAGAGGGATGTATCAAGGACCTAGTGGTACACCTACTTTGAAGTCGTTGCCTCTGGGGACCTTTGGATATGACATTTCTTTTTGGCATTCTAGGTTCTTTTAATGACTCGACTATGCTTCATGGTTCTTATATTTTTGATGATATGATTATGGCCGTACACCTCATGCTAATTATATAGTTAATGGAGACCATTATAACACTGACTATTTTCATTAACATAGATACCACCCTAGAATATAAGTCTTTTTCCACTACCACCCGACTTAGTGTCATTACCATCTAACATCCAAAGCCCGGGGGAAGATCACTACCATCCAAATATAGGGGCATTTGATCTTCCACAAACATAGCTTTTCGATTCTTGTTGATTATACTATTGTCGATATTGTCATTAACATAGAATCAAACAACTTCTCGTCATTTCTTGTATTTTTTTAGCAGAACTCATCCTCATTCAAATTGAAATTTACCATACATCTCGTTGTGATTTGGTGAGTTTCTCGAATGACATCTTCTTCATTCATTCCACTCATGCGAGCTTCTTCAGAATGACCAGCTCATTTCATAACTCCAGCTAATAACCTACGAAATCACCTATGAAATCGACTGCCAAAAGTTCCTACATTCCAAGGTTTAATTTGAGTAGAGTGACCTTCATGTGCCAAACTAAATAACGTTTTGACATGACCTAGCATGCTTTTCTTTTAGTGTTCCTAAGTTCCTAATAACGGTATTAGTTGAGTGTCTCATGAAGAATTATACGAGTGCTTCATCTTCTTTAGTGCGATCACGTCTTCTTCCCAATCATTGTTTGTTTCTATGATGACTAATGATTTCAACTATTTAAACCTTTTCATTTGGTCAACCTCATTATCCCTATCACACGTAGAATTTTGCAATAACTTACGGTTAAATAAGTATGGGTTATTGGCGACATTTGTGAAGAAAATTGTGGACAATTTGAAGGATAATGTGAAAAAGTTTTGGTCCATATTGTTGGAAAGGATTGAAACTGATACAAAATAAAACTAGTCATACGATTAGATTTAGTTAGTTATCAGAGATTAAGTTAGAATTAATAGTTGTTTTTTAATTTGATAATAACCTATATAATAAATAATAAAGGGAGTATGTAGTGAACTATGTTGACATTTAAAGTGTTAGTTTCTCACGAGAACAAGTTTGTCTAGCACTCTACCTTGTGTTATGAGGCAGTTTAAATATCAGTGGGAAATAGAATAGCCTAAAACTTGAGGCTACCAAAGTGAAATTAACCAAATCTGGCATCCATAGTGGATAGAAGTATACAACCCTGTTTTTTTATCATCACTTTGCTCTTATAGGAAAGTCAATGTGATGACTATTGTCGTATTTTCAATAAGGGTATTTTGTTTAACACCACCTTATGAAAAAGGTGTTTGCAAAACAACACCTTTAAAAAAATTTCTTGTTTTTATGGCACCTTTAAAAAAATAAAATTGTAAAACACGACCAAATGGCCGTAATCTGGTCAAAATTTGACCGGAAACTTATTTTTCGATTCCCTCCATAATTTCTCTCCATTTTCACACTTGTATTCCTATAACTCCAATTATTCTCTCCTTATCTTCAACATTATGTCTTCTTTCCACATTTTTTCTAACTCATTTGTTCTAATTTTCATCAAAAAATGCCTTATAGAAGCTTTGAGACCACATTCACTCCCTCTTATCAATTGTTTCTCCTAGACTACTTATAAAGGAACCTCATTTGTGGCAGTCAAGCTTTGACAATACGTCAAGGATCGCTATTTTCCTCAAACATTCCCTCCTACATAAAACGAAATCAAATCCAAATCTGCACAAAACACACACTTACCGAACAACAAAAGAACGGGAGGCCAAGAAACTTTACAATAGCAAAACGAGAGGTTATCGTACCAAGAAATAACAGTTTTTACGAATAAATTATTAAAGTTTTGATTGAAAACAAAATAGTGTATTCAAATAATCAAATCTGGATGAAGAAGAATAAGTGAAAAATAAGGAACTAGGAAAGAGATGAGTAAAAAAAAAACTAGTAAGATGAGAGTCAACGACGGAATTTTTTTAATTTGGTCAAACTCCGGCAAAAAAGTAGTTTTTAACAAAAAAAAATAATTTTAAAGGTAGTAAAAATCAAGAATTTTTTTGAAGGTGGTGTTTCACAGAGTGACCTATATTAAAGGTGGTGTTTGACAAAAAAAAAACCTTTCAGTAATATTATATAGATTACTAGTACGTATTCTTGCCACACTTCAACCGTATTGTATCGGCTTACTGCTTAGATATAGTAGGTTAAGACCCTTGTTTTCTTTGACCGAGTTCTCGTGCTGGCTAATTTTAATTGAAGTGCAGGATAGTCTGAGATGGCGCCGAGTCTGGATGATTCGGAGTTACATAGGTAGTGCATAAGTTTTAACGTTGTGGGTTTTGTCTAAATTTTTCTATTTGTTTGAACTAAACTTTGTGCGTTCAAAGTGAACTTCTTCAAGAAAGTGGTCTAAGATATCTCAGTTGCCCGTGTGTTGAAATGGTGTCGTTGTCTACTTTGGGTTATAAGTAATCAAGGTGCTTATTAGGGGGGAAATTTCATTTCTAAAGGATTTTACACACTTGGTGTCACGTCTTGCAGGTAAACCGGAGCATTCCTATTGTAGACTTTTTGATAGACTGATTCTAGATGGCGACATGGCGTGGTACTGGTGGCTCACTTAGTTTGTCCTCTCCCTCTTTTATTAAGAGCCAAGGAAACCACCCCTATTGTCCAACCTCGTTTATAAATCATGTGTCGTGAAGTATTCCTCTGCAATCCAACCTAGTAAGACACAACAGATAGGAACTGTTATGAAATTTTGGGAATAAAGCTCTAAGGGATATTATCCAAGACAATAGATAGAGCCAAAGAGTCCACCCACGAGCCTGAATATACCTATCAGCCTGTATATCATGTGTTGTTTAATACGATGCCAAGGGAGGAAGATTCAAATGAGAGTACCCTGGAAAGTTCCTCAACAAATTAGTCAACTAAACCTCAAAGCTTTTTCAGCCTTTAGTAAGCGCACGATTTCCCGACATATGAGATGATGTTCTTATAACAGTACCCCAGTACCTCAAACGTCCTGTGTTGAAAATCACCCAGCCGTTATTTCTGACAATTTAAGCCTATGGCGAGGCAAGAGGGTGGATTTACAAGACGATGAATGCAAGAGTATAGGGGTGTTTGAAGAGATGTAAGGTATTAAGGGGTTGGATGTACACACCATACGAAGATGATCAACCTGTAGTGGAGAGGTTGATCAGTTGATGTACACACTTCTACCCGTGCGTCAAAATGATCTAGATGTTTTGGAATGACCCATGCTAAATATCTCGCATAATTCTGTCTATTATTTTTTTTGTTACGGGTTTGATCAGTGAGAAAGAGTATGGAGGCTTTGAAGAGAGAGGCAAATTTAATGATCTTAGATCGTCTGCCTAATGATAATAAAACATCGTCTCATCTTTTGCCACCCTAACAACCACTTGGTTCAGAAAGGGTAAGTATTAGGATTTCCTCCCAAGTATAGGCTCAAATAGTGACTGGCACATTATTTGACCACCAAGCATACTGTCAAACGCCTCTAGCAAGCACTCCACATTAATTCCATTAACACCACTTTTCTATGAATGAAATATCACCTCAATTGGCAATTCAAAAACTCGTAAACATTAATAAAATACTTCCGAGGAGTTAGAAACTTAGACTATGAAAATGAGTCTGGGCGCCTTACGTGAACGGAGGAGAGACAGATCACTTGAAGGGAAGTTCCATCTTAAAACCAATTGGCAATAAGAGGAGTAGCCCCTTAGTTTATAAAGTGGTACAATCTCCCATCCGTTTAACCACTTTAACATGGTATCAAAGCCCAAGGTGAATTTTGGGTTTGATGAATTTACATTGTTCCCATATTATACCACTGGAGGAGGGACTCATTGAGGACTCTTCAATTCCCACTCCACTGCGCTCTCATGGTTTTAACCAGGGGCCTTACATGTAATGGGGAGTGTTGGAATAAAAACCCATATGTGTGTCCCGCATTGCTAGAAAGGAGAGATTGTACCACTCTATAAACCAAGGGGGTTGTTCCTCCTATTGCCAATTTGTTCTAGTATGGAACCTTCATGTTTATCAAATGGTCCGTCTCTCCTCCGTTCCGGTATAGCCCAAGGCTCAGCCCCATTTTCATATTCTAACACGAGGAAACAAGCATGAATATGATATTAAGCTTTAAACATAGGGATCAACCACTGTCACTTAAAAGTATCTCAATGCCTTTCAAGAGTCACATGTCATGCGTTGTTGGCACCTGTACCCTAAGCTTCGTGAGAAATTGTATCCACACAATTGTTGATGGGAAATCTATTAACGGGTTGCAGCTTCATGGTAATTAATTACTCCCTCTCACCCACTCCAAAGGTAACATTGACTTTTTGACACTATTTATGGGTGTAGAGATTCTTTGGTATTATTTGCAAAATATAAGAGAAAATATAGTCATGTGAGATTTTGTTTGATTCATCGTCGTGAGTGCTATAGGAATATCAAGTTTTTATAATTTTTAATAATATGTAACTAAAGATATTCACGTTGCAAAACGCTTCTCGACAATTGTGATAAAGTCAATCTTACCTTTGAAGTGGATGTGAGGGAGTATAAAACTTATTCTGCCGCTGATTTTGTAGAAGTTGTAGAATAATGTATTATAAATGCCTGTATTGCACTCTCAGCTGTTGTATTTTTATTCACTTAAACAGAATACTTTTTTTGGAGTTCTAAAAACAACCTTCAAACTCTTCAGTAATTGCTGGATGGATAATTTTATACTATTTGAGGATTATGTAGCAAATGCCTACTCAATTTAGTTGAGACATAGGAGGCTATAGAGGCGTATACCAACAAATGCTCGATGCAGCCATGGCTGTTGCATGTGTTAATGAGCGGGTTAAATATTGCTAGTTTGTTGACATCTCACTTTGGATTCCTCACAAATGTTTTTGAGAGCTAATAATATCAATTTCATCAAGCAATAACTTTACCTCAACCGCTAAGGGTTCCCCTAGATGGCGAGTTAAGAGGTGGTTGGATGTAGGTAATAGTTTAGTGTGTCATTTTACCTATGAATGCCTAGCTGTGACTCTTACTTTAACACTACTAGTTTATGTGATATTTTGTCTTTATTTCATTATAATCTAGAATTGAAGAATAATGAGTCTTTAGCCAATCTGCCCCATTGAAAATGGATCTAATAGTCTCATGTGCATCATCATCAACAATGACAAAAACATCCCGATGCCTGAATAGCACCCGCGAGTTGTGGGGTAATGGGGTCGATGTACGCAGCCTTACCCTTTGTGACAGAGATGGTTTGCAAATGACCAAAAATGAATATTGTGTCAATAAGTGCATCAAATACTTGCTACATCACACTAAGAAAACTGCAGCCGGTGTAGAGGGATTATTATTCATCGCTCCATCATATTATAGATCAATGAGTGCATTGGAATTAGAAATAATAGTCCCATCTTCATCACTGGAACAAAATCTGTTTAGTGTGCTTGAAGGATGTTGTCATCATGGTCGCTGAAAGTGTTGGTGAAGGGATTGTGTTGACATCTCAAACTGGGTCCATTAGTCCAGGGGAATCCATTTAATAATGAATCTCTCTTAACGGATGAATCATCGTTGAATAAAGAAAAACGTAAATTTTTTAAATGGATTTAAGGAATGAGCTGGTGATTATGGATGTTAAACTTCCATTACTTATTTTAAAATCACTTTAATATATGAATCATTGTCACTGCAGGTTACCATCTTTTCAGGGTTTGTTAGTTACCAAACGGTTCGTGAAGCATTTGACGGTAATTTTCCTAATCAGGGATCCATAACCTCTTATGCTAAAACAATTTGTTGTCTGTGTTTACAATATGCAATAATTATTCCGTGTTGAAACAATTTGTCAAAATTACTTGCAATGGCTGAACACTACCGCTTGTGGTAAGTGTCAATCAAAGCAACTATGGTTAGTACAAATATAGAGTATAAGTTCAGAAATCAAGTCTGTCTATTATAGCCTGCCACAATGTTATGATAGTTTGTAATGGAACTCTATGCTTGGATGATCAGTGTCTATGAAAAAAACTGCTTGTAAAGCTATTTGTCAGAATGTGATTTATATAAGATCAGTCTAGTAATGCTTGCCCACAAAAAGAAGTCAATAATCTTGTACATTCTCTTTACTTTCCTTGCGTCAAATCAAATCCAGTGATGACGTTTTTGCACCCTGAACCTCTATTTTACCCTGATGCAGCTGGCCGACACCGTTTAGGGAATCTTCTCTCTTTAGGTCATTCGTCAGGCAAGGCAGACAAACTGTACATGAGAGGTCCAGGTGGACGTGGGGAGGTCGAAGTAGCTGTCTCTGGGGTTGAAGGTACTGAAAATTTAGTTTTATGCTTGATTGATCACTTTGACATGCTATCTACTATCACTAGGAAATGTTATGTCACTATAGAACTTCATATTCTATAGTGGAGTTCTAATGTGAAAGTTTCCTTCCTAGCATTCGGCAGGACCTATAATGTGGCAGCACCCTTGTTTCAAATTTTGTTAACATTTTGCTTATTATTTTTGCTTATTACTGATGTTAGTACCTCACTACTTAACTTATGCCTCTGATATATATGTATGCATCACTTCAAACATTATTTTTCCTTCTTTGACCCTATGATTTCTCCAGACAAAGAGTCCCTTTCATTGAGGGCTTGTACACCACTGCTAATGTCATTTTAATAAAGTTGGGTGGTGGAGTTGGGTCGGAAAGAGTGTTGAACATGGAGATATTTACTTCTATTTTATTCTTTACCTTAAAGATCATTTTTTCCATATTTCCAATGGAGCGATAGATTCATTACTCTTTGGTTTTGGATTATGATGGAATAAATCAAAATGGCTTACTAAAGTAGTTGTGCTTCCTTCTCTTGTGAAGTAGTGGTCATTCAGTATAGTTCTCGACGCAATTTTCATCTCGTGTCATTCGGAAACAACCTTCTTGTGTTATTAACACAAGAGTACGACTGCATACATCCGACCCCCCTACTCGCTGTTGTTTATAGTTCTCTTAGACGGGTGAACAGATGCAATATTATTCATCATTGTATATTGAACTTCAACAATTTCCGTCAAAGAGAATTTAAAGAAGTACTTCAACTTTTTATGTAACCCACAAGCTTTTTGTCGTACTTGTATTATCGGATTTCTTTGTTGAGAGTACAGCTCTATTTAATACCTGCCTCCCGCTTACGGATTGGGTTTCGTTGAATCATGAGTACAACAATATTATCTATATGCCTCAATAGCTCCCTGAGGTTTAGAACTTTAGAAACTGGAGGCCCACCATGCATGAAGACATATGGCTGTTTCCAGAGATTCTGTAACGAAAATTGTGTCTGTATTTGCATCGAATGATAGCTTCTTCATAAGAAAAAATAAATAAATAGACGAATCCAGTATAAGGATTCATTTTACTTTGTTCCATCTTAATCTTGAACCAAAGAATACTTCCTTTGTCTCCACTATAATTGAAAATTCGTTATACATGTAATTGTGGTCAAAAGTGTATTACTGCTATAGTGCTATCCTTTTTCCAAGGTTTTGAACTTTGATTCCCTATTTTATTATAGAAAATAAATAAACTACTTCATAATGAACTAATTTATTCTTTTGCCAATATTATGTTAAAGTAATTTAGTGTCAATGCTTCTTTGAGTGAAAATAATGAATGCTAGAATAATTGATGTGTTGGAACAATGCATTAGGTAGTTAGAGCTCTGTAATTGATATGCTTTGATATTTCAGTCGACCAGAGCCAACATATATCAGGACTGTCGTCACCCAATGCATCGAAAAGTGGAGTTGGCTTTGCTACAATTGTGAAACAGGCTGTATCCGTCGCTTCTTTTGCTGCGAAAGCTTATGCGTCGGCGACAAGAAATGCCGATGACGAGATGTTGCCTCTCAAGTGCTGCTTAATGTCTATATCATTGCCTTGGGAAAACATAGCTTACGATCTCTTGTTTAAGGTAAGGGCCATTTTATGAAGCATTGCATACTGCAGTACAATTTTCTTCTACTGAGAAATGATGAAACATGTTCTCAGTAAATCTGGAGGGAAAGGAAAATCATCGTGCTTTTCTGTCCAAGGTTGACAAAGTCGGTGGTACGCTTTCTCAAGTATCTTTTCTCTGTTTTGTGGATAGTGTCCCAATTGGATTAGTGTGGTCAAACAATTATGACTTTAACCGAAATTTCTTTCATTAAGCGATAGATAAAAGTTTTCAAAAAATGACTGATAATAGTTATTTTGATCACATTTGATGATTCATATTTAGCGGTTCCATATATCATTTGTAATTAAGGCCCCCTTGTTGTTTCCCCTTCAGGGAAGTTTGCCAGCTAGAATCGTCTTTGCAACAAAGGGAAGAGAGTGCAGGATGCAGTGTAAACATGTACAGATCAGCCTGAAGACTACTGCAGTGCTCATTTCCTCGGGTATACTTTGCGTTTGACAGTTCTTACCCCACGTGAGTCGTGAGTGTTCTACGAGCATTGCTTTATACAGTTTGTGTATATACAATTTATTAGTTTCTTTTGTTTTATCTGTTGTATTTACTGGTATGTACCTACTAAACAGTTTACGTTTGCTTTGATATTAGTTTTGTAAGCATATAATTGGGCAAGGCGTAAGGGATTTCTACTCTCATTTTGGCCGTGCAACATGTCTAGAAAAGAAATGTAAATTGTTGAATAGAACATTTGAAACACCCCTCTCAGCAATTTGCGGAAGTCCGTAACGCGAGCAATTTGAATTGAAGTCGGTATTTTGTAGTTTTAGCCTCGTAGAGTTCATTCGCGTTTATTTTTAGCTCATTGCTCTTTCATGTACTTGATTTATCCCATCATGTACAACTATTCCAATTTCACACTTTCATTTGATGTACAACTATTCTAATTTCACCCTTCAATTTCATGTGCATGGTTTACTCCCCTCATCTCCCTCCTTTTCAATATTCAAAAGAAAAAATTATTCATGATTGTGGACCCTGCCACCCGCGTTGTGGTGGGCCTGGTGGCACTTGCCCACGGAACTGTTTCGTCTGCGAGGAGTGAAGGTACGTCATGGGTTTGATACCAATTTGTAAGTCGGCAATTCGGTGTCGCAACTGAATTATTATGTCATATTTGAAAACCGTTCAAATTAACTTTATGCCATGTCAGATTAAGCACAAGCAGAATTGACATAAACACTAAAGATGATGATTCGTTCTCTTTATCATTTAATGTCTAGAATGACTCTCTTGTATCAATAAATGCAGACATCTAATGGGCAAAGAGATTTGAGTAATGAGGGTACGTATTGGGAAGCTTATTAATCAAACTTTTAATCTCGCCCGCTCTCAATAATAGATTCCACTAATCCATTGATGTTTGGAACTTGTGATGAACTTTATCGATACACAAATTCTCATTTGTGACGGACCGATCCGTCGCAAGCTTGCGACGGGTCAAATTCCCCTCACAAAGTGCAAGTGGGGGGCAAGTGGGGTGCAGATGGAGCGCCCCACTTCCCTTGCCACTTGCTCTTGTAAGGGGGATTTGACCCGTCGCATGCTTGCGACAGATCGTCCCGTCACAAGGAAGACTTATTGTTATCGATATATGTATAAATTCAACAATCCATTTAATTAATCCTAGCATATGGAAATTTATCTAAGTCAGTTATAAGGTAGTGAAACAAATTAGAGGGTTGAAATTGACATTTGGAGTGATTGCATGTGGATAATACAAATAATATGTAGTGATGTGATAAATGCATGAATGAGAAAGAATTAGTACTACTTAGCTACTAATTTAGGGATATGAGTTTGGAATCAGAAATTATACAATTAGAACTTGATTCCTCCTACCTTGTATTTGTTTCATTTAGTAAAAATTTAATAAAATAATACATTAAAAGATTTAATTAATATCAATATATATATATATATATATATATATATATATATATATATAAGAGATTTTTTTTTAGCAATTTTAATAGGTCCAAATCATCTTTTTCAGTTTTTGGAAAGTATGTTTTAAAATTTTTCAAGATTACGAAAAGTATCTTATGTAATATTTTTAATATCATAACTATTATATACGTAAGAAAAAATTTTAATCATCAATATAAAAAAATATAATGCAAAGCATTTCAAAACTTACATATTTGGATTTGTAGCGAAAAATTATTTCATTGGACTATAAATTTTATATTTTTTACTACTATATTATTGATAATATGATATAATTATAGTATAAGTACGTGAAAATTTTAAAAAATTATTTTAAAATATTTTTTTATTATTCTAATACTCCTCCACACACATATTTTCACCTCATTTGCTTTTGGGAGGTCAAAATTGCCGAATTTTGACCGTAAATAAGTTGGAGAATAAATATTATTAGATTATAAAACAAAAACATTTACACTTATTTTCATGACATCTTTCACGAAAAAAAATTTCAAGGAAAAAAGAGTAACATATAGACGTCGAAAGATACGGTCAAAGTGTCGTCTAACCGCAATAAAGCAAATGGGGTGAAAATAGGTGTGTGGAGGGAGTAATATTATAATAGTTTAGTAACAGTCAAGAAATATTTATTTTCCACAAAAATAATAGTACACTACTTAGTATTTTATTTGTTTAGGTGTGGTGAATATAATATGTATAAATAGTAGAATTGTCATACAACAAAAAAATTATCCTAAGGTGGGATGATCCTATGATTATAAATATGAGTCATCCTTGGAATTATGTATCCAGCCAAAATATTTTGAGTCTCTTAAGTATTATTTTATAAAGATCTTAAAAGTTTGTATAATAATCTCCCAGAAAATTTACATAAATTTACATCATCATAAATAACAATTTAGCAAAGTATCATAAATAATAATTTTGATTGTGTAGTACTTAGTATGTTATTTGTCCCAAATTGAAAAATAATGTAGGCGTTGTGAACATACTACATATAAAAAGAAAAATTGTCCCACATCGAAAAATTACATAAGGTAGGGTGATCCTATAATTATAAATAGGAGTCGTCATTGGACTTAAATATCCACCCAAAAAAATTTGAGTCTCTCAACTATTGTCTTAAAGAGCTCTTCCAAGTTTGTATTAAAAATTAATATAGAAAAGTATCATAAATGCTAATTTTGATAATGTACTACTTAGGATGTTATTTGTCCCACATTGAAAAATAATATAGGCGTGGTGAATATATATACACTATGTATAAAAAGAAGAATTGTCGCACATTGAAAAATTAGCATAAGTTAGGGTGATTCTATGATTATAATTAGGAGTCATTATTGGAACTTATGTATCCACCCAAAATCTTTTGAGTCTCTTAAATATTGTCTTAGAAACTTCTTACAAGTTTGTGTTAGTATCTCTACAATATTAATGTTTACATCATCACAAACTAATTTAGGAAAGTATGATAAAAAAAATAAAGTAAAATATATTTTCATTATTTTAATATATAATATTGAAGGACGATTATAATTTTTATATAAAATTTTTACTTTTCATTAGACAAAAAGGTATTCTAAAAAAATAAATAATGAACATAATATAATTAGATTTCTGGTAAAAATGCTATCATTAGAGTATAGATTCTAATATAATTTGTACATACTTGATGTAATTCTTAGTATGTTATTTGTTCTATAACAGAAAGTAATATATGTATGGTGAATATAATACCTATAAATAGTATAATTGTCCCGTATCGAAAAATTACACAAAGTGAGGTGATCTTATGATTAAAAATATGAGCCTTTTGAGTTTTTTCTATCAGAGTTCTTAAAATTAAGTATAATAGTATATCAAAAACTTCATCAAAAAATAATTTAGGAAAATATCATAAATAATACTATCAATCAAGAATTATTTATTTTATAGAAAAATATGGTGTACCACTTAGGATGCTTTTTTAACCCACATTATAAAATAATGTAGGTGCGGTAATATACTACGTATAAATAGTACAATTGTGCCACATCGAAAAATTGTCATAAGATGGGGTGATCTTATGATTTAAATAAAAGACATCCTTGAACTTAGATAACAACCCAAAATTTCTTTTGAATCTCTTAAGTATTGTCTTAGAGAGTTCTTAAGAGTAAATTATCACATCGATCAAAAACTAAATTAAGAAAATATCATATAAAATATTATAGATATAAAAAAGAAAGTGGAGAATCTTTTAGTTATTATTATATATATTTCCTATATTATAATCAAGAGAAATTTATAATTTTTATATAAAAACAATTACATTTTATTTAACAAAAAAAATAATATAAAAAATAATACAAAATAAATAACGAAACATAATGTAAGTGTGGTAAATATATTACGTATAAATAGCATAATTGTCCCACATTGGAAAAAATAATTACATTTCATTTAACAAAAAAACTAATATAAAATAAATAACGAAACATAATGTAAGTGTGGTAAATATATTACGTATAAATAGTATAATTGTCCCACATTGGAAAATTATCATAAGGTGAGGTGATACTTTAATTATAAATACGAGTCATCTTTGGAACTTAGATATCAACCCAACGAGTCTCTTAAATATTGTATTAGAGAACTCTGACAAGTTTGTATTACCATATCCACATTAGTAAAACTTACATCATCAAAAATTAATTTACGATAGTATGATGAAAAAAAAGTGAAAAATCTTTTACATTTATTTCATTTCACAAAAAAAAATATCGTAAAAATGAGTCATCCTTCCAACGTAAATATCAACCCAAAATATTTTGAATCTCTTAAGTATTGTCTTATAGAGTTCTTAAATGTTTGTATTATTATCTCCACCTTAATGAAATTTACATAATCAAAATAAACTAATTTAGTAAAGTATCATTATAATTTAAGAAAGTATCATAAATAATAATTTTAATGGTGTACTACTTAATAGAGTATGTTATTTGTCCCACATTGAAAAATAATGTAGGTGTGGTGAATATACTATAATAAATAAATAGAAGAATTGTCCCACATCATATAAATATCATAAGTTGGTGTGTTCATATGATTATAAATAGGAGTCGTTCTTGAAACTTAGATATCAACCCAAAATCGTTTAAGTTTCTCAAATATTGTTTTATAGAGCTCTTAAAAGTTTGTATTAATTATGAAAATAATATAATTAGATTCGTTGTTAAAAAAAAGCTATAATTACAGTTAGACCTAGCAAAAGCAACCCGACCCGATTGACCCGACCCGAATGACCCGACCCGTGATCCGAAATTGACCCGAACTACAACACTTGAATGTGACCCGAAACCCGATTAGACCCGACCCGACCCGAACATGACCCGATCTTTCTTGACCCGTAACTGCCCCGACCCGAAAATAACCCGATCCAAAACAACTCAACCCGAAAATGACCCGATAAAACATAACTTTAATTGAACCGAAAAGACTTAAAATGGCCTTTTGTCTCTTATTCTTTGACCCGAAAATGACCCGACCCAAAATAACCCGACCCGGTTGACCCGAAACGGACCCGACAACTAACCCGAAACAAACCCGAAACCCGAAACCCGAAATGACCCGACCAGACCCGAATTAACCCGAAATCAACGAAAGACCCGAACTGACCCGACCCGAACTGGCCCGACCCGAACCCGACCCGGTTGACCCGTTTGCCAGGTCTAATTACAGTATAGAATCTCATAATACTTGCACATACTTGATGAAATTCTTAGTATGTTATTTATCCCACATTGAAAAATAATATAGGTTTGATGAATATACCACTTACAAATAGTAGAATTGTTGTTCCATATCAGACAATTAGTATAAGCTGGGGTGAATAGGTATCAATCCAAAATCTTTAGAGTCTTTTAAGCATTGTCTTAGAGAGCTTAATTCTTATGTAACTTGGATCATTTTTTTGTGTGTGAATGTATCTGTAAACCTAATAAATTATTTAAACGGGAGAATCATGTTAATATTTTTCGGATCATAATATAAATCAAATATAACTTGGCTCAATATATCAATATTATCTTCTTAAAAATTATATTTTATTACAGTTTTATAAGTTAATTGTTATAGAAAATTTATGAAAATAACATTAATGTAAACCCGTGCATCGCACGGGCATAAAATATATTATATATATATATAAGATGCTTTTTCCAAGGCACGTGATTAGTTCCAACTTTTTAAAAACACTTCAGTAAATAAATAATAATATAAATTCTAGAATAGTTTACCTAATTAAAAAGGAAATATAATATGTAGAGAATATTAGATATAGTATTTCCTAATATCTTATACTATCTAATATTCTCTAAAAATATTAGGAAATATATTATTTAATATTAAATACCGTTAGATATTAAGAAATATATTAATTAATATTATTTAAGATATTAGGGAGTCCATATTATATACTAATAAATTAATCATCAAGGTGTATATATATGCTCAATGGTTGTGCAAGATCACGTCTTATGGCTTTAATTTTTCCTAATGTATTATATTGTTTTTGTGTTGATCTTATTAACTACGTACTAGAACTCTATTTGGTTATGCATTGATTTTTATAAATTCTAAAATTGATTATCTACTCTTATATACGCAGGGGTAGAAATTCAGGCATAGGTAGATTGAAGATTGGTCAAAGCCTCACCCTTCTTCAGTTTGTCGCGCCAGAATTAAACCCTATTACATGCGTTATTATTCGACATTTATTTGAATTTATGATTTATGATTTCTAATTACTAACTAAATCTAAATCCAAATTTTAATACATTTTTTTACAAAAACTTTTACAATAGAGTTTGAGAGGTATACAAACCGGAAATAATACCCAAATATCACCATATATAAAGTGGTATTATCCCATCAAATTATTTTTGTGATGCTATTTTCTTACGTGCCATTCTATTTGACTGCAATAATTATATGTTTTGCTCCTTAAGATTAATTGTCACCATTGTGTTTGTGAGTGTAATTAATCTTCTCTTTCTTTTTAATGTCAGGTTATAAAAATATCAAGCAATTTTACAGTACTCATGTCAGATTACAAGAGATCATCTATAAGCAATTAGGCATGTAATCTCTGACACTACGTATTAGACATTGAAAGTACTCGAATTTATGGTCTTAATTATGTAAATACCTCCGTTCTACAGCTTCCGCCAACCACCAAGTGATGATTGGGCCGTATGTCTGGTACGCGGAACTAGAGGCAGCAAATAATGACACGTCAAGAAAACACGACACGAACCCGACACGAAATTAACGGGTTTGGGTTGAGGTTTAATGACTCATTTATGTAAGAGGGTCGACACGAACACGACACGAGATTTAGTTGGGTCGGGTTTGGGTTGAGCTCTTAAAACACGAACCCGACACAAATAACTTGTATACTAAATTAATTCTAATATTTATTGATCCTCCATCAAATAAATATATTAAAACTTTCCAAAATTGACATGACACGAAAACCCGACACGAACCCGACATGAAATTAACGGGTTAGGGTTGAGGCTTGACGACTCATTTATGATAGTGGGTCAACACGACACGAAATATAATTGGGTCGGGTTTGGGTTGAGGGTTCATGACACGTTTAACATGTGACACGAACACGAACCCGACACGACCCGACCTGTTTGTCAGGTCTACGTGGAACGATATATAACAATTCATAAGTGTATTGTCACGTGATAGCTCAAACACTTGTGTCTACCCCTTGGTCGTCATCTACGCACCGGTACGGTCGTTTTGACAGTAGAGTTTATTTGGAGTCCGGGTCGAAAACCGCTTCATTTTCTAGAAACTGTTTTAAAACTCCGAGTTGGAACGCGCGCAAATATTCTTGATATTTTATTAATAATTTCAAAACTCTATCTTTTTGATAAATATATCTCGTATCTTTTTAAAAGGGAAGTATAGATCAACCACTTCGTAATAGAAATGTGGAATCTCCCTTCCGCAGAAGGAAACCTCTGGGGAAATGACGCAGCAGGTGCTGCGCCTCTCCGAAGGATTCCAGTTCCTGTTGCACTCCTTCCCCAGCCTGTTTTCTCCGTTTTCGAGATAAGTTTGAGTTGTTATTGAACTCTTTGTATTTTTCTGCTATAAAAGGAGAGCTTTGTTCTCACTTTTAAAGCACGCGAGTGTTCCGCCCATTCTCTTCTCTCTGTGCATTCTAGACCTTGCTCTAAGCTATCAACTTCTACGTGCTTGATCAATCGACCACGTAAGCTCAGATCCTTCTGGGTACCCGTCACGTTTGCATTGACCAACCAATTTGACCACTACACTATCAATCAATCAATTAATCAATCGATTTTTTTAGTCCTTTAATGATGGCACTTTCTGCATACATTCGAGTCGAGCTATCGCTAAAACGTTAACTTAGTTAATATCTCATTTCGTCAACATTTAAGTCTGAGGGTGTAAATCCCATCTTTTGTATTGTATTTATTTTATTTGTTCAATCAATGTAAGATTCACGTCATAAATAAATTCAAAATCGATTTCAAAGTAAAACCTTTTTTTACAAAATCTTTTTAGTAGTCATCAGACGTCTAGAAGAAACGGAGAAACATCTGCGCCTCTTTGAAGAGTCGCAGGATCTGTTGCGCCTCTTTGAAGAGGCGCAGCCCAGAGCCTGCATGCTCCTGCTCTTCTTCTTCTTCCTATGGTTTCTACGTCTTTATTTTCCTTTTCTTATTTTCTCTTTTCTTCGTACATAAATGATATTTTATCTTTTATAAATCGTTTTGTTCTTGACTTAGATCCCTAATAATTCAATATTAGTGGGTTTTCGTCTTTGAATCAAATTTGAGTTTTAGAGGTTCGATTTGTTCATATCAAATCTCTCGATTCGTTGTTGATATAAATTGTAGTAAATAATATGTTAAACCACTTTCACTCGAGTCATAGGTCAATAATCAACCCTAAATATACAAAACAACAGTAACTGTTTGCGATTCTAACTTCACAGTCAGAATTCAACTCAAGAACAGACGCAAAAAGCCCTGCGCCTCTTCCAGAGGACGCAGCTGTTGCTGCGCCTGTTCTGGGTTGACTTATGTCCCTGAACTTCTGTTTTTGCTTTGACATAACTTTAATTATGTAATTAACTAACTATTAGTCGTATATCGCTCCTAATCTGTCTTTTAGTTTTTCAAACCTTTTCCTTTTCTTCAAATATCTGTTTTGAGTATATTTCTGACGTAGATCCCGTAATCCTTTGTAATCTTTGTAATCCGTTTTAATCTTATTTAGCCATTGTAATTGTATGATTTCATTGCCTTTTGCATGTAATTCATCCTAAATCCCAATTTCGACATAATTGAGTGCTAATTACATGTTCACCGACATAGTCTAATTCACATGCTAGGATTAAAACGGTGGATGTTGCATTGCATGCATACAATCGATAACACATAAAATACGAACGATTTCCCTAATCATTAGTAGAGGCCGCTATCGAGGCGGGCAGGATTAAGTGTTCGATTAAAGAGCTTCCTAATACATACCCTCGCCCCTTACTCCAGATCTATGTGAACATCCGTGTTCATTGGCATCCACGAGAGTCATTATAGACATAGAATGCTAAGGGTAACGAGTTCTTAGTGTTCATGTCATTACTTTGTGTCTTGATATGGCATAAATTATTCGAGCGGTTCCAATTTTCCATAAAAATTGGTGGCGACTCCACAAATGCGTATTTCTACGCTTGTCCATCCAAGTGCGCCTCTCCATGGTTCCCCGTGTACCACCGTTCGGCAAGGGTCACTAATCCGTGTATCACAAATTCTTCATCCATACTTTATGTAGACATATATCCTGGTTTAACATTCAAAAATCCCAAACATTAGATTTTTCGTCATCTCCATGTGTTTATGATTTATCTTTTGAGAAAGCAACAATTTAAAAAATTTAAAGTTTTTATTTTATTTTGATCTTTACTCACTTGCTAATATATGATGTTTTTCGTTTTGTACAACGCAATATTGTCGGATAATCAATAAAATTGGCATACTTGAGGTACTCATGTTCCTCATATGTGTAAATTTAATCGACTGTACTTGAAAAAAACATATGATGAAACAAAAATTAAAATTCTTTTTGGAAAATATTATAATTCTTTTTGGAAACTGGACTATAATATCACGTTGAAACAATACTCTAATACAAAAATCAAAATTGGAAAATTCACATCAAAATTGGAAAAATCCAACTTTTCTAAAACTACATAATCTAAATTATATCATAATAATATCTTATTTAAACTACTAATTTACTAATTTCTTTTTTCATCCAGAAAATATTATGTGGAATATATGTTTAGAAATATATCTCTTTCTAAGGATAAAACTTTACTAATGTATTTGTTAATTAAGTTGTGCCTTACTTTCACATTAACTCTCTTCCATTATATATATATAGCTATATAGGTCAACATATACCAGTAAGTGGATTGTACATCTGATGTACTACCACATATAATGTAGTTTTTGAGCTTTACAATAAAGTTTTTGAGTGTAGTATTAAAAGTTATGAATTTTATTATAAAGTTTTTGAGTTCATTATTTTGAACATTAAGCTCAAAATAATTACAATAAAACTCAAAATTCATCACATATAAGATTTAAAAATCGGACCAAGAGAGGTTAATAAACAGCCATGTTTAGAGAGAGAAAGAGTTCTCCTCACGCAACCTAATCGCCTGCTTTCATGGCTAGACAACGGGGAAGACCGCGGAAAAATCAACGGGATGCAGTTATAGAAGAAGATATTAACGATACTTTGGATGATCATCATCAACCGGGTAATACTAGATCTCCGTTTTTGTTGAATAATTTAATTACTAATGTGATTGATAAATCTCCGGTAGCTACTATTTTAACCCGTTCAGGATCGAGTAGTTTGAACGGGGGAAAAATTCCTTTGGTTGAGGGTACGTCTTCTGTTACTTCTGTTCCTAAGAGTTTGAATGGGGGAAATAGTCCTGTACTTGGGGGTCCTAAGGCTGATACTGGCCGTCCAGTTGTTCCTGTTACTAAATCTTGGAGTAAGGTGGCTAAATCGCAGGAGGGAATGAATCTCTTTTACTGTGAAGAGGCTGCTCAGGCGGAAATAATTGAAATCCATATGAAGGAGGTTCAGGAAGAACTTGTCTACTGGAAATACACCTTAATGGGGGGTGTTCTGGGGGCGCGCCTAAAGCTTCAGCAGATGGAGGCTTTTGTCAAGAAAAGTTGGCTGACAGTTAAACCAGAAGTGCAGTATTATAAGAAAGGATGGTATAGCTTTCGTTTTTCGTCTGAGGAAGAAATGAATGAGGTATTGAAAGGGAGGCCTTGGAGTATAGGGTCTAATACTCTCATGCTCACAAAATGGACTCCAACTTTTTCTTTGGACATGGATAAGGTCTCTAAAGTACCTATTTGGGTTCTTTTTCCAGACCTTGACCCATTTTTGTGGTCTGATACTGTTCTTAGTAAACAGGCTAGTAAAGTGGGAAAGCCACTTTTTGCTGATATCCCTACTACTTGTAAGGCTAAGCTGTCCTTTACTCGAGTTTTAGTAGAGGCTGATGTTGCTTCTGAGTTGCCTACAGAGGTAGTCCTTCACACGCCTTATCAGGGTCAAACTTGTCAACGAATAATATATGAATGGATTCCTTATTATTGTAAGGGATGTGGTAAGCTGGGTCATACTAAGGATTACTGTAAGCTGAACAAGGAGAGACCTAAGAAGAATACTCTTAAGGTTTCACCTATAGTTCCTACTTCTCAGGAGGTTTCTGGGTGCTCTGAGTTAGGTTTGAATTATGCTAGTAAGGTTGGGAAAGGTAGTTCTCTGTTGGTAGAGGGGAGCTCAGAATGCGTGGAGCTAGGCTGCCTCTCTCAACAGGTAACTCACTTAGTATCTCCTACTAGTCAGAAGGATAACTCAGGATGCAGGGAGCAAGATTTATGTGAAAGGGGTGGAAAGCAATGGGTCAAGTGTAGCATCAGACCTAGACTTCTAGCTACTAATAATAATCAGATATCTACTTGCCACTCTTTTGGTATTCTAAGTGAAAGTATTCAAGGTTTGGAAGTGCTTCTGGAGGCTAAGGATAATCCTATTGATAAGGGAGGTGGGGAACCTCCTGATATACAACAATGAAGATTTCTTCTTGGAATATCAGAGGGTTTAATGACCCTCTGAAACATCAGGAAGTGAGGCACTTCTTGATGAATAATAATATTGATATTATGGGATTGTTGGAGACTCATGTCAAGGTTGATAAAGCTAGCAGTATTAAGGGCAGCATTTTTGCCAACTTTAGTGTGGTAGATAATTATTTTTGTCATTATAATGGTCGTATTTGGGTTATCTGGAACTCTAGAACTATGAATATTATTTCTACTCAGGTTCATGAGCAATGTATTCATTGTGATGTTGTGCATAGGGCTACTACTAGGGCTTTTCAGGTTACCTTTGTTTATGGAGCTAATGATGCTGGGTTGAGACATGATCTTTGGGATAATTTACATCAGTTCTCTTCTTCTATTTCTAATTGGATAATTCTTGGAGATTTTAACATAGTGAGGCATACTGGTGAGAAGGTGGGGCCTAATATGCCTAATATCAATGATATGCTTGATTTCAACAATTGCATTCTTAACAGTTCTTTGGAAGATTTGGGTGGTATAGGGGCTGAGTTTACTTGGACTAATAAGCACAGGGATGGCACGAGGGTCTGGGCTAAGCTTGATAGAGCTTTGATAAATACATATTGGCTCTTATCCTTCCCTGAGTCTTTTGTTAGTGTTCTTCCACCTGGAGTCTCATATCATTCACCTATTTTAGTTCATGCCTAGGAGGAGATTCATAACAGGAAGAACTTTCATTTCTTAAATTGTTGGATTCAAGATCCAGAGTATAATACTATTGTTTCTAGGTATTGGAGCAGGCACTGTAATGGTTCCCATGTCCATAGGTAGTTTGCTAAACTGAAATTTGTGAGGGAGTGAAGTGTAAACTACTAAGGTTTACAAGTTTAAAGGATGCTTGATTAGGCTGACTCAAACTGAGAACAATGTCAAGCAGAAATGGATGTTGTTTTAGAGAGGGTGAATTGTTTTAACTGAAAACTCAAGGATATGACTTAGAGAAGCTCCCCTACAGCAAGGCACAAGAGAAGGGACTCAAAGACTAGTTCTGAGACAGGTTTAAAGTGTTACAGCAAAGCACAAACACCCTAGACTAGACTCAAACAGCAAGCAAGCTAATCACAGCAAGGCACATATATAACTTGACTCACAAAGCAAGACACTGATCAAACACCTGGAAGATGTATCAGGCTTGTCTCAAAATACAGCTCTTAGCACAAGTTTGAAGGATTTGAGGGATTTCTCAAAGTTAATTCATTCATAAAAGTCTAACTAAAACAACATACAAAGACCTCCTTATATAAGGAGGCTGATATCTTGTGAACCATTGGATGTACATATCATCCAAGGCCCAGCTTAGGTTTTAAACTAGTACAACAGACACTAATTAAGAGCCTCACAACAGGACGAGCTCAACAACTATAAAGTACAGACACAAAAGCATAGAAAACAGACTAATGCAAAAAGTAGTAAAGCAGCCTTTGGATCTTTCCTGAAATGGAATTCTGTTGTTCTTGTTGTCTTGCTACTTTGCCCTGGATGTTTTGTTTCTCCTTGGGACTCTCTACTCTTATTAGGATTTAGATAAAACCTGCCTTGGACGAGGACAAGTTGACTTAAACAAAAGGAAGCCATACTCTGACTTGTACCTTCTCTGCCTTAATGTTCACTGACTCTAGCTTGGGGTGCTTGTTACTTGAATTTTTGCTAGACTTCAAAAGGGGTTATCCTGGACAAACTTGTAGTTTAGTGGGTTGGCTTGATGGTAGGCCATGGTGGGGGTGGTTGGGATGCCCTGGTGTACCTCCTAGGTGCAGGGTTTGCTGATTGGTATGCCTGGTCCTGAATGGCTTTGTTTCTGTCTTGTGTGGGTAATGTGGACTGTATTGGGACTTGCCATGGCTTGCTGAGCCCTGGACTGTCTTCCTCACTGGTGTGGCTTGGCCTAGCTTGATCTTGGCTTGGCATGGCTTGTTGTTTGGACCTTGTAACTCGAGCTTCCATCTGAGGGGGTCTTGGGGTTATGCTTGTCTGGTTTGTCTGGTTTGTGGCTTGATCATCAAGGCCCCTTGGGTGAGCTCCTCCTGCAGAGAGAGTTTGCAGTCTCTTCACAAACTTCACTATTCTGATCTTACCCAAATAGTTGAGGAGATAGGAGTTCAGCTCAAAGATTGTCAACAAGCTATTCAGGGAGATTTGTTCAATTCAATGTTACTTCAGGAAGAGGTTCAGCTTATTGAAACCTATTCTAGGTTGAAGAGAGCTGAACTTAGTATGCTGAAGTAGAGAGCTAAGGATCATAATATCAAAGCTATGGATTATCCTACAAAGTTCTTCTTTGCCCAAATAGCAAAAAGAAGGCAGCAAAGTATTGTGGGGCAGATTAATGACAGGCATGGTAATAATGTTGTTGGAGTTGGAACGGTTAATGAGGCATTTGCAGACTATTATATGCATCTTTTAGGGGAAAGGAAAAATACTACTGAGCTGGACAAGGAATTTATTTCTCAAGGAGCCTGCTTATCTTCTTCTGAAAAAGATGCCTTGTGTCTTCATATCTTGCAAAAAGAAATTAAGGATGCTCTGTTTGCTATGGGGAATGATAAAAGTCCAGGGCAGGATGGATTTTCTGCTGGATTTTTTAAATCCTCTTGGCCTGCTATTAAGGAGGATTTCTGTGCTGCTGTGCAGTCTTTCTTTAGGAGTGGTATTATGGCAAAAAAGGCTAACATTACTATTTTGGCTTTGATTCCTAAGAAGCCTTTGGTGAGCTCTGTTAGAGATTTTAGACCTATTTCTTGCTGTTCTATTTTCTACAAGACAATAAGCAAAGTACTGGCTAATAGGCTTAAAGTTTGCGTTCCTTCTATTATTGGTAGAGAACAAGGGGCTTTTGTTCATGGTCGAGATATCTTTGAGAATATAATGCTTACTCAAGCTCTTGTTAAGGGCTATGCTAGAAAGGATTGCTCTCCAAGATGTCTGGTGAAAGTTGACATAACTAAAGCCTTTGATTCTCTACAATGGGCTTTTATTGAAGACATGTTGCTTAGCCTCAACTTCCCTCGGCAGTATATTAAATGGATTATGGGTTGTATTAGTAGTACCTGGTTCACTATCAGAATTAATGGTACTCATCATGGGTTTTTCAAGGGGGAGGGAGGTTTAAGACAGGGTGATCCCCTGTCCCCATACCTCTTTGTATTAGCTATGGAAATTTTATCCAGACATTTGAGAGTGATTCATTCAGGTCATCAAGTTTCTTACCATCCTAAGTGTGCTAGGCTAAATCTAAACCACCTTGTGTTTGCAGATGACTTGATGATTTTTGTTCGAGGTGATACTCCCTCTGTGGTAGCTGCTGCCTCAGTTTTGGATGCTTTTGCTCTGCAGTCTGGTCTTTATGCTAATCCTGAGAAGAGTAATGTCTTTTATGGTGGAGTTCTTGCTAGTATTAAGAAGGAAATCCAGGATGCAATAGGGTTTACTGAGGCATCTTTTCCTTTTAAATACTTGGGAATGCCCCTCCATTCTAGTAGGCTGAAGGTTCAGTTGTTCAATGATTTGATTTGTAAAATCCAGAATTCCATAACTCACTGTAGCACTAAGATGTTGTCTTATGCAGGTAAAGTGCAACTTCTGAATTCCATTGTTTTTGGGTTAGACAATTTTTGGTGCTCTACTATTCTCCTCCCCAAAGACATTCTTAAGAGGATAGGTCAGTTTTGCAAGGATTTCCTCTGGAATTGCGTTGATAGGTCAAGGATGATCATGAAGAGTTGGAAGACTTGCTGCAGTCCCAAGCAGGAGGGAGGTTTTGGAATTAAGGAACTCCTCTCTTGGAACAAAGCAGTGATCTGTAAGTGGATTTGGAAGCTGGATATTCAAGAACACTCACTGTGGAGGGATTGGAACTCAACTTATAACCTTAAAGGATCCTCCATATGGGACACTTCAAGAGCTGCTCATCATTCAGATAGCTGGAGATCAATTCTAAGAGTGAAGCATGATCTGGTTGAGCTTGCTGGTGACATCCCTGCTGCAAAAAGGATTCTGAATAGTTATGTTTCTAAAGGTAAGTTTCTCACTGCTATTATGTATAACATTATCAGTCCAAAATATCCAACTCGCTACTGGGCTAGAATGGTATGGACTGCCCCAGTTCTACCAAGAATTAGCTTCATCAGTGCATTGGCTATGCAAAGGAAACTCTGTACTGTGGACAGCCTTGTAGAGCGGGGTTTCCAGATGGTTAACCGTTGTTGTTTGTGTAAGATGGCTGCTGAAACTCATTCTCACCTTTTCTTTAAATAATGTCAAACTGGATTTGGAGAGCCATTCAAGCATGGGCAGGAATTTCTGGTAGATCTGATGCTCTCTGGAAGGAAGCTTGCTGGCTTCAGCTCGAGGTAGAAGAAGACACTGGAAATCAGGCTATTACGCAAGTTGTTTATGTGCTTCAATTTATATAATTTGGCGGGAACGCAACTCTAGAATTTTTACTAGTTTAGAGAAAGAGGCGGAAACTATCCTTTTGCAAATTATGTATTTTGTTCGGATTAAGGATTTTGACCAATTTAGTCATCTTGATATGAGTTAAGGAGTTGATGGTTGTTTTTCTAATAGGTAATTATAGGACTCTTTTTTGTAAGATTCTTCCTCTTTTGTTCCTCGATTTGAGATGAATAAAAATGGGATGTACTTTCTTGCAAAAAAAAAGATTTAAAATATAATTTATACACTTTAAAAAGCTCGAAAAAAATGCACAAAAACTCAAATTCATACTAGTCTGAGGTACTAAATCCGATGTATAATCCTTTTTCCCAACATATACACCACATTCATCATTGTAGATTTATTATTGTTACATGCGTTAGTTTTTTTCTTTTTTCTTTATTCTTTAATTAGTATTTGAAGTTGATGGAATTAATTTTATTTTGCATTTTTTAATGTTGTTTATTTGTATCTTTATAGCTAAATCAAGGAATAATATTTGATAGTTACATATTTGCATACTATATAAACTGATGAAGGTTTAGATTGAAATAGCATCTATTTAGAATGTATTATAGAACATGCATTATGACAAAGACAACATACTACGTTTGTTACGTTTGTTATACATGAATGGAGTAGGCGGAGCCAGGATTTGAAATTAGGGGGGCGCAAATTTTTAGGGGGGCGAACGACTAATTTTAATAAGGTACATTTAAAAAAAAATCGAAAATTTTAACTAAAACTTCAAAATGTTCATCCGTCAGGGGGGCGACCGCCCCTGGTAGCCCCCCCTAGATCCACCACTGCTAGGTATTAATTTGTTTTTTTTGTATTGAACGTAGTATAGTACTAATTTTTTCAGATATATGATTATATATAGTTGGAGTCCCTTTCTCTACATAGTCATTTTTTTCCTTCCCGAATTTATTTTAGAGTTATCTTCTTAATTTCATATTTCATATTTTTTTCCTTTTACTAATGTTTAGTGTATCATAGGATGTGTTTTACGATAATGTATCTTACTATCTATATTTTTTTTTTTTGGTACAAAAAGAGGGAAATCCCGATACTAAGTAGCCACTAAACGGGGCAAAGCCACCCCAAAGATGTCTTCACGGATGATGGATCTCAGTTCCGCCGGCGGGTGCACAAGGATGGTCGTAGAAATACTAGCATATACCCCTTGATTGGCTAGCCAATCGCTAGCTCTATTAGCCTCTCGATAAACATGATTAATTTTGACTTCCCAATCCGTACTGCTAATAAGCTCTTTGCACCTACGGACCACAAACTTGAGATTATTGCTTGTTAATTGATCTTCCAAAACTAGACGAACACAAGTTTGGTTATCCATATGAATCATAAGCCTTGTGTACCCCTGTTCTTTTGCAATTTCCAGACCTACAAGAAGAGCTTTCATTTCGGCCTTCATAGATGAACACACACCTCCTGAGAAAAAGTAGGCTGATAGAAAATCTCCTGTCTCGTCTCGGAATAACCCTCCGCATCCCGCTTGACCCGGGTTACCTTTGGCCGCACCGTCGGTATTAAGAAGGATCCACCCGTGTGGGGGAGGCGTCCACCTTATATAGACCTCCTTGTAGCCCGTTGCTGGGAGTGGTGAGAATAGTGAAAATCTGTCGAGAGCTCGCCTAGTAATGTCGAGTTGGGCATAGAGGAACTGCCGGATGTCTAGCGGAATATTACTATCTCTACCGAAGACAATGTTATTACGCCACCTCCAAATCCACCAACACGTAATGGCAAACAACGTAGCCCACTCCTCCGTACCATTTTCAACATTGTTACTCGCATTATTAGCTAGCCATACTGAGAAAGGGGTCGAATGAAACGCACCTGATGGTACGCGATCAGCAATTTCGTCCCAAATATACCGTGAACAAGGGCACGACCGCAGGAGGTGCTCAGTCGATTCTTCTTCCATTCCACATCTCGGGCAGAAGGGATCATCACTCATATTACGCCGTACTCGGTTTACGTTGATCATCAAACGACCATGTGCAGCTAACCAAAGAAACATTCTGATCCGTTGTTGGACCGGGAGGCGCCATATAACACGCCAAATTGGTAGCTCCGGATCCAAAGTGGCATCCGGACTCCGTAATAACCCTAAGGCTGACTTGATCGAGAACCTACCTGACGATGTACCTTTCCAGTAGAGTGAATCTTCTAGGTCCGGGTCTGGGAAAAGAGTGATGGAAGCAATACGCTGGAGATCAATTTGGGTTAAAAAGTTAGAAAAAAGATCCCATTTCCAACCCGATAATTCACACCACATTTCGCTGACCGTCGCTCCAAGAATGTTCTCGGGGATTGATGCCATGGCATTATCCAAAAGACAGTGCCCATCTACCCAGCGATGATCCCAGAAAAGTGTGGTCCTTCCGTTACCAATAACAATTGACGACCCATTAATGATAGTTTTAGCTTGAGACGATATGCCCGCCCATATATTTGACATCCTCTGTTTTGGTTGGAACATATCCAAGTCACAACGCCCCTTACAATACTTGAACCGTAAAACCCGGGACCAAAGACTATGCGGTTCTGACAGGAGTCGCCAACCCAGTTTAGTGAGGAATGCGGCATTTGTGTCTCTAGCTGAAGTCAGCCCTAGTCCCCCTTGCTTTTTGGTGCGCTGAACTACTTCCCATGAAATAAGGTGAACCGAATTCTTGTGCTCATCTCCCCCCCACAGAAAACGTCTAGCTTTTCTGTCCAACACATCACAAGTTGACCGAGGGAGCTTTGCTGATTGCATACTGTAATTAGAAACTGAGGAAAGGACGGACTGAGCAAGAGTGGCCCTTCCTGCCATAGACACTCTTTTAGTCGACCACCCTGTTAACTTTCGATTTACCTTTTCTTCAAGATAAGTGAATGTATTTTTAGTAACGCGGCCGTTTATAGTGGGCATTCCGAGATACGTACCGAAGTCATCTGTTTCACTAATGCCCAGTACGTTATTAATTCTTTCCTTACTCGACTGCTCAATATTGCTGGAATAGAATACTCGAGATTTATCCGTACTTACTTTTTCACCCGACGCCTTACAGAAATTATCCAAGACGGACTTAATTGTGATAGCCTGCTGGACAGTGGCCTCCCCGAACAGAACCATATCGTCGGCGAAAAAAAAATTAGATACTTTAGGGCCTTCTTTAGAAATTTGGAAAGGACGCCACTTCCCCGACCGAATCTCCGTCTCAATACATTGATGTAATTTCTCTAGGCACATAACAAATAAATAAGAAGAAAGTGGATCACCTTGTCGTACACCTTGTGACGGTATAAATTGATCCGTTTGTTCACCGTTCCAAAGTATCCGCATCCGTGTACTATTGACACACTCCATAACAGCATCGATAATGAGAGCAGGGAAACACATGTCTTGCAGGGTGGAATATATGAAACTCCATCTGAGACGATCGTATGCCTTTTCGAGATCAATTTTTATCGCCATAAATGCAGTTTTTCCCGTCTTGTACCTCATAGAATGAACTGCTTCCTGGAAAATTACGATGTTGTCTGTAATTTGTCTTCCCGGAACAAAGCCGCTTTGCGAATCTGAAATGAGCCTGGGAAGAACTTTCTTAATTCGATTTGCCAGGACCTTGCTAATAACCTTGTATGCTACATTACAAAGACTTATGGGGCGAAATTGAGACATTGTTTCAGGAGCGGCAATTTTCGGTATTAGCACGATATGGGTATCATTTAAACCTGCTGGAAATCCTTTGCACTCAAGAGCATTAATCACCATATCACAAAACGGTTCCTCCACTGTTTTCCATTGTTTATGGTAGAATAGGGCTTGAAAGCCGTCGGGTCCAGGGGCTTTAAGTGACGGCATATTAAGTACCACCTTCTCAACCTCGGCTTGGCTATAGGGTCGGGTTAACCAGACCCAATCTTTATTGCTAAATTCTGGAAATAAATCGTAAGGAATGGACGATATGTTACCTTCATCTTCCGCCTCCTCAGTATACAGCACACGAAAAAAGTTGACTACATGTTGCTTAATTAAATTCGCATCTTCAATCCAGGTGCCATCATCATTTTTTATAGAGCTTATTTTGTTCTGCCAACGTCTCACAAGCGTGCTAATATGAAAGAAAGAAGTATTACGGTCTCCATCCTTGATAAAATCGACCCTTGATTTTTGGTACCAAAGAATTTCTTCCTGTTCTAATACATCGTCTAACTCCTTTCTTAACTTAGCTTCTAGTTTAATAAGACCTCTATCTCGCGTGACGGACAGCTTGGTTTGGCATCCCTCTATACGAGCAAGGAGTTTCTTTTTTCTTCTAAAAATATTACCAAAGACCTCTGAATTCCAAGTTTGTAATCTGCCTGACAGTATCTCCAGCCGATTAGGGAATGTTCCGTTCATCGGCCAGTTCGACTTGACAAACTCACTGAACTTTTCATGTGTCAACCATGCCGCCTGAAACTCAAACGGTTCATGAACCGAATTAAGAGGTGCAAAACCATTAGGAGAAATAAGTAAAGGCGAATGGTCGGATTGGTATGCAGGAAGATGTTTCACCATAGCATCTTCGAACATCGTCCCCCACTCTGAATTACACAAAGTCCTATCCAACCTTCCACTTTGACGAGTATCTACGGAATTGCCCCGAGCCCACGTGTGGGCTGGTCCTGTAAATGCAAGTTCCATAAGGTCACAATTTTTGATCCAGTTGTTAAAAAACTCACATCTTCTGGCCATAGAAGCATTCCCACCGTGTCTTTCACCTAGTGTTCTAGTTTCATTAAAATCCCCTGCTAGCATCTAAGGAATATTATTATTATTGGCAAAGGACTCCAACTCCCGCCAGAGCTCTCTTCTATTCGACGGATCAGGACTCGCGTAGACAGCCGTGAAGAACCATGGTACAACCCCTATGCGAGAAACCTCCAACGTAATAAACTGACTATGCTCTGTAACTACTTGAACTGATACGAGATCGTCTTTCCAGTAAACCCAGATACCCCCACTAAAACCCAGAGCATTCACCCTACAGTGTCCACTATAACCGATGACCCTTTTAATTTTTTCAGCATGATCGCCTCCCATATGAGTTTCAAGTAAGGCTAATACAGAGGGTTTGTAAGTTTGAACAACTTCTTTCACAGCTTTAATTTTTTCCTTACTTCCAGTCCCTTGGATATTCCACACCAAACAAGTTATTGGGGGAAGGTTACGACAAAGATTTGGTATTCTGTCCGACATATGATCAGGTACAAAGTTAAGAGATGATAGATAAGCTCTACTTACGTGAGACAAGCATTGGCTAATACTCCATGGTATCGATAGCTCCAGTGAATTTACTCCCGGGGTCTCTTTGGATTGAAGTATCTTGATATCCATTAATGGGCTCTCCTGCACCATCACCCCCAAGAATGGAGTCTGTACCTCCTTCCCTGGATACATCGTGAGGACTCTCGAGGGAGGAAGCATTGCAAATTGTGGGAGTGTATGAATGAACCTCGGTTGGGGCTGGAGGAGGTCGAGGTAGGATTTGTTTCGTTCCATGACTATTTGGCTGGCCTAGTCTTGAGAGAACAATTGGATGATTGACTAAATTAGAATCTAATACAATGCTATTGGCTTTTGTGGTGGATTGGTAATTGGAATAGGTAAGGGTATTATTTTCCTTACTACAGGAGGTATTATTGCTTGCGTCTTTGGTAGAATTGTGCTGAATATCCCCTTCAATATTATTTCCTGTAATCTTAGAACTATTTTTGGAATTCATATTATCACTGTTATGAGAATCAGACAATATAGGATTATTAGGAGAATTTGTTATATCCTGCAGGATATTATTATTAGAATTAGGAACTTTTTTAGTGGCAGTTTTTTTATGGAAAGATTTGGAGGAGCGATTTAAGGAATGATTTGTAAAATTATGGGGATTTCCTAACCTCTGCATGGAAGGAATTTGTTTACTTATTTGCTGGGTAATCCCATTGGACGAGCTTGCTTGGTTTGTGTCAATGACGTTTTTTGGCGTAGCCTTAGCCGCTCCCTGCTGTACCTCGTCACTCAACGAGCTAAATCTTGACCCCGGGCTATCCTGATGGTTACCGAATCTGAAAACGTCTGTATTCATGCGCGGACTGGAATTATTATCCTTAATTCCAAAGACTGGGTTTCGTTTCCTTGGTGGTTTCTTAACTAACATCCATTCCCCGAACTTTGGACTGCCTTCTGTTGAATCTTTCAATCCTGGACTTGTACTATGACTTAGTTCACTGGACACATGAACACCAGCCTCTGTATTAACGATATCTGCGTCATTATTGTTTATAATGGCCGAAGAACAAGACTCTGATAAATGGCCTACACGGCCGCATTTGTAACATATCATACGGAGTCCCTCGTACTGAATATGATACACTTTACCCTTCATCCAGAATTTTGACAGAAGTGGCCTCTCGATATTCACTTCAATACTCATTCTTGTAAATTGCCCTCTCTCCGCTGAAGCCGTATTTTTGTCCACACGGATCACCGTACCGATCTTAGAGCCAATTTTTGTAAGGAAGCTTTCATTGAAGTATTCAACAGGAAGATTAGGAATTCGCACCCAAGTAGTGAGATACTTGATTTTATCGTTTGTTGGCACAAAGTTTGGAATCCATCTACGAATAGTAAGGTAATGGTCGTCAATCATCCAAGGACCCTCTGTAACTACATGTTCATAGTCTTGCTTCGAAGAGAATCGAGCCACATAATATGAAAATCCCAGATCAGTTAAAATGAGTTTTCCTTTTAGTGCCCATTTGCTTTGGAGTTTACGCATCAATGCGATATAACCCATCTGTTTGTCAAACATTTTAATTATTAATGCTCGTCTCCATGGACGCCGGAGGTCTGCTTTCTCCTCTTTGGACAAACAGATCCTAGGACACGCTTCATCCTCAGTTTCGGAATCGGACAGAGTATCATCATCAGAGTCTAAGGCTAGATCCTCTAGGCAAGATATATCATCATCTTGATGGCCAGTATATGTCCCCTGTACCATATCCTTAAAAGATAGAGGAGGTCCTCTTGGCAGTGCTTTTGGCATGGAAGAAATGGACTCAGGCTCCTGTAAGATTTTACGTTGCTCTGTCACAACATTCGCCTCCTCGTCCTCGGCTAAGAATTCTGAAAGATGGAGTTTCTTTCTTTTGGAGTTCTTGACCAGTTGAGGAAACTCACGATCCAAATTGGAATCGATCGTCTCGAGAGTATCGTGCATATCGACCTCCGGGGGGAGGCCAGCAAAGGAGGCTGGCATTAGCAGGGAAAAGATAAACTATAGAGAGAGAAAATTTGTCCGGTATAAACTCTCTATTTCTTAATTGTTTAGTCAATTATCTTACTATCTATATGAAATGGCTGTATTTTACGAGAAATAAACAAGTCGGGTCTAGATTAAAGGTGTTCTATAAGACAAGTACTCCTTAAGTTTTTTGTTGTTTAGCTTGGGAAAACCATAGACATAAACAAGCTAGGGGTTCAAAATTACGTAGACTTTATTTTAAAAAATTACGTGAAATTTTAAAAGTTATTTATTTATTTAAAATATTTTATATGAGAGGGTAGTTTATCTTGTCACTATTCGTGAGAGATATTTTAATCAAAGTTAAATAAATAATGAAGGAATATGAAGAGTATTATTTAAAATAGTTTTTAATGAGAAGTAGTTTACTATTTTCATTATTTGTGAGACCTATTTTAATCAGAGTTTACAATATCCATTATTTGTGAGAGTTATTTTAATCAAAGTTAAATAATACTGACAAGAACGTGGAGAATATTTAATTAATGAAAATCAGTCTTGAACTTTCATATAGTATCATCACCCGTATGTGATTTCTATCCAAGTTTTTTAAATTTCAATGAGATAACATACGGATATGAAGAACATATACAAGTTTTTCACAATAATGAGATGGAGTTGTTAATCAAATTCTCATTTAGGACCAGTAAGTGGATTGTACATCTGATGTACTACCACCAATAATGTAGTTTTTGAGCTTCACAATAAAGTTTTTGAGTATAGTATTTAAAAATTATGAATTTTAATATAAAGTTTTTGAGTTCATTAATTTGAACATTAAGCTAAAAAAAGTTACAATAGAACTCAAAATACATCACATATACGATTTAAAATGTAATTTATAAACTTTAATAAACTCGAAAAAAATGCATAAAAACTCAAATTCATACTAGTCTGAGGTAGTACATCCGATGTATAATCCTTTTTCTCATTTAGGACGAGTATACTAGAAAAAATATATTACGGAGTAGAATTAAGGGAAGTTATATAATTAGTATTAGAATAAGTTACTTTAGATGATTTAGTTTCCTAATTACAATGAAGGTATGAGTCTACCTTATGCTAGAATAACATATGGGAAAAAGTAAGAGATGTCTTAAATCGAATTTAAATCTACAATCCTTTTTAATATTCAACCCGTTTCGAGCAACGTGAGAGACTCCAAGTTTTCTAAAACACATAAATAAATTAAAAACGATTAATTAATATGTGATAATATAAAGCTATTAAAATTAAATTAAATTAAAATATTGAAAATATTATTATATGGCCACCTATCCTAACCTAACTAAATCCATACAAAAAGATGTCCTATAAATCTATAATATTATATCAATGAGTTTTAGGTGAGAGGAAGCCCAAAGGAAGTACATATTATACGGTTTACACCCATACAAGCACTATAGCCTAATTTATATAATATATTTAAAGCTCTACAATTCTAACTCTTTTTTTATTTGACATGCTAATGATATTTTAACGGTTTAGTAAAATGTCCTTACTAAAATTTCATATTTATTATTCTGAAAATATTTGTGTAAGGGGGTTTTACACAACTTTATCCCTAAACACGGAGTAACTTATAACATACTCTTATAAATGACAAATTGAAATTGAAATTTCCATTACACTTTATTTAAAGTGATTAGGTATTTAAATGACAAACGTACATTTTGCACTGCAAGAACTTACATTATTCACAAGCAGTTAGAAAAAAAATACTATTTAGTTACCCGTGCATTGCACGGGCATGAAATCGAGTTTAAAATATATGATGGTTTCTTCTTGAATTTTGTTATTTTTATTTCATACTCATGGTCATCAATCTCATACTCACCCCTCTCATTATGTATGAGAAACCCATACCTCGAGGGTTTGAGGTATGGGTTTGATACCTTCATTTTTGTCAAACAAACACCTGGCATAGATTTGGCTCATTTCAAACTCATACCTATATTCGGTGAACCAAATACCCCTTAAATGGCTAACGAATACTTGCTACATATACTTGTTGTTTAAACGAATCGAGTCTGCCACTACGAAACCACTAAGCGTAAGCGTGGTAAGTGTCTAAGAGGCGTATTACCTAGTGTGTCTTCTCTTAGTCAGTTCTGGCTGTGGACTTTAGACCCTTTTTTTATTACTTAAGCTTGATTAAAATTTGGAAACATTATAAATAACTATCATGTATTTTCCGTATTTCCACAAATAACCACCATGTATTTTTGTTTTTACAAATAACCACCACGTATTTTTGTTTTTAAAATAACCCCCTAATCACCACCGTATATTCAACTGAAACACGTTTTTCATATTTCCCGACTAGTTAATGAAAGATTTATGCAAAATTCCCATACTACCCTCGTTTCCGTACATCCATAACCAAACCCAGTTAGTCCCTATACATTTGATAGCTCCATTTTCGCCCTATTTTTAAACATTTTAACCTCCATTTGTCCCACTAGAATTAGTAATTTATGTCGTTTTAGTTAGTTTTTACAATAACCGCGTCTTAATTCGGCCGTAGCATCTTTTTGTAATTTGAAGTATATTCTTGTTCACTTACACGTAATTTTGCAGGAACATCATCTGAAGACTCGGCGGGACGGTGATCGAGGCAATAACGGCTAATTGGACAAGAAAAAAAGCCAACTTTTAGGCGTCGGGCGGAATTTTACCTGAGCGGACGAAATTTTACCCGTCGTATTTTACCAGTATGACCATTTTTTAGCCTCTCACCGTCGGGCGAAAGTTCACTCGACAGTGACTTTTTCCCGTTTTCTGGTTGTAATTCCTAGAGTCGATATAAAAGAATTTTCAGCTGAATTTTAGAGGGAGATCTATTTTTAGATTAAGAAAATACTCCATTATTATTTAGAGAGAGTAGACATCTAATCTTATGCTTATGTAATAAATTGAAGATTGGATTGGAATTTATACAAGTTTCTTATATTTCTTTACATCTTAATGGTCTTTTCAATTGATAATTCTACTCTTCCCTCTTCCTTTCATTACTAGTTTTTATTTCATACTTTCGTCTAATTTTCTATTTTGTTGTTGGTAGTTTCTCTAATCCTTTGCACTCTTATTTTAGTTAGGGTTGTCTTTTTAGATACATCCTTTATTGAATTAAAGTTAGAATCTTTACTTTATGATTATGTCGATTCGCATGGTTTACGCTCATCTCTTAGATAATTACATGTATTTCACTATGTTAGAGTAGTCTCTTAGTTAGGGAAATAAGGGGATTATGATCTTTATACTTGTCTTGTAACTAGTTTGATTAGTCTTGCCTTTTTAAAATTAGGGGACCCAAACTTAAACCTTCTAGGACTTTGGTGTGCCATTCGGCTAGGTGACGACGTGTTCAGGACGGCGTAATTTTGACCTAGTTATAAATATCTAGGTCGACACCTCTCCTTGGTTGACTATCTTGACTCGAGGGATCGGGTCAAAGGTTGTTGATTTAGATTGTTCGAGAAACTACCTTGACCTAAGTTTTACCCTCATTCTCTATTAGGAATTTCTCTTTCATTCTGTAGACTTGTTGTAGCCTTGTAGGACTGTTTCCCCGACCTCCCCTAGCGTTTTTCTCCTTATTTGAATTCGTCTTAACTAAAGTGTTATTGCGTTTAGAAATCCAATTTACTCAACTTATTTGGCTCCCATTACTCATTAGATCTAACATAAACTAATAATCATACCGTCTCTGTGGATTCGATACCTGTACTTGCCTATTACTCATTAGAAAGTCGGTTTGTTTGGTAATAAGGTTCGCGGCAATCTCCTTATTAAAATGGCGTCATTGTCAATGGTGACTTTGAAAACCTTCCCAGCTCTAGCGAGTGAGTTTCTCACAACTTTTTGTGTCGTAGATGATGGTTCCCCCGGGGACCATCCTTACGAAACCTATGTCCAATTTCAACTTTGCGGAAACACATGCTGATAAGGCTATCCGTGTTTCAGATTTTGGGAAGCGCTTTGGTCTTAAGACTTTTGTTGGGGGGGGGGGGGTACCGACCTGGACAAACCTATGCGGATAAGGCGCATAAGCATGCCTCCTAGAATCGTATCTCTAGACGTAGTTCATTTGCAGGGGGTAAGGAGTCTAAAAATAGCATTCGAAACCCCGCCATCCGTTACTATTTTATGATCATTTCTAACTCCCTCATCCTGACACTCAAAACCCATCATGTGTGTAGTACCCTTGCCATCCATCTTATGGAGGGTGCCCTTTTAAATCGTGCCCTGTCTTTTGATCTCCCTATTGCCTTGGCTAAGTATTTCCTCACAATTTCGACAAAACAACCTTCCACAATTTCTTGTGGTGGACTTATATCAATGCTAGCCAAGTCGTGTGATTTGGAACATAACCACTCTTGTGCTCTCAGGGGAATTTAGTTGGAGGAGTCTTATTTATGATGGATCCTAGAGATGAAATTTTTTCACTTTTATGAAATCACATACTCCCGGTTTATTATCTTGCCTAAACCGGAGCACACCACTATTTTTGACCTAATCAATTGGAGGATGCCCTACTGTGAGAATGAGTATAGTAAAGAGGCACGAAAGTGGGAGAATGAGTATATACAGTAGTAATAGTAGTATAGTACTACTATATATACACAATTGGGAATACATAAAGTAAGCATATAACGACAAAGAATCAACAATTTCACAACTCCATATCCGATAAACACCTACACAGACCAACCCAACAAACTAGCTAAATACAACACACACGACACACAATGACAACCATTGATGATGATGCAATAAACCTTATAACATAACAAAACAAGCAATCACAAGTACCAATCAATCTTACTAGGCACTCAAAGTTATACTATTACAATGTAATAACGAGAACATCTATCTAGACCTGGCAAAATGGATTAGACCCGAATGACCCGATCTGAAAAGGCTGACCTAAAATACAAAAGTGACCCAAACTTTTTTGACCCGAAATGACCTGAAACCCGAATTGACCCGGCCTAAACATTAATTGACCCAATGTTGACCCGAGCCGAGGTGACCTAACCTGCAAAGACCTGGCCCATAACTAACCCAATTCAAAATGACTTAAAATGACCCAAAATGTCCCAAAAGTACTTTAGTCATTACTCCGAAAACGACCCGACCCATAGGGGCTATACCCGAAAGTGTCCCAACCTGAAGTAAACCAACAACATGTCACCCGAAATCGACCCAAAATCCGAGATGACTCGACCCGATCCGAAATATATGTCAGACCCGAAATGACCTGACCCAAAATTACCCGACCTGATTGACCCGTTTTGCCACCTCTACATCCATCGATGTTACCTTGGAAATGCTAATCCTCAATGAAATCCTCTAGGTCAATGAAAACGGCTTTTGAAATGTGCACAACCGTTCACTTATGGAAAACATAGGGTGTTGATTTTCGCAGTACGCATATTACTCATCTCAGTACACAATTGATAATTATACCCTTCACATTTCCTCTCCCATTTCCTCTCTCTAACTTCTCTCTAATTTATTCTCTCTAATTTTAAATACGCATTAAGTGTACTATGATAAATTACTTTCATAACACATTATTACGTAATGTGTTCGATAAATTATATACTTCGTTAATAAATTATTTTTACAAACACATCGAGTACATTCATAAGCGTACATATTATATTTGAAAAAAGAAAAGAATTAAAAAAACAAATCAATAATTATATGCAGTACACTATGAGTACTACATTGGAAAAAAGAAAGGCAACAAAAATCAAAATCAAAATCAAAATCAATGATGTATGAACTGTGCTGCTAGTCGTGATTTGATTCACACCAATATTATTTGTTCCAATCTTACTTCAATCTATACCAATTGATTTGATTTTAAAGTTATTAAAAAACTACTCCATTTAGAGCGCATCACCATATATATATATCTTCCACAAGGAAAAACTATCAACTTATCCATTCGTTTCAAATTTATGCGAAACCATCATTCACGCTCCACTACTACAATCTTCCACAATGAAGTGTAACAACCACTTATGGTAGCGATAGATGACGTCGTCGCCATTTTTACACCCTAATTAAAAGTAATAAATAAATTAAAATATAAAAACTAGTCAATTTTAATGATATTAAATTAACGTATTAAATACATGTTCGTCCTTTGAATAATCGTTCATACTTGAATTTTTTTTAATGGAATTTGAAGAAGGTTATGTAGAGAGAAGGTAGAGAGGAGATAGGGACAATTAGGTTTAATGTGTTTTTTTGTGAAGGCTAGTAAATGAAAAGTTTGGTGAAAAAAGTACTAAAATGAGTAAAAAAACGTATTGCAAAAATAAATTCCGAAAAAATATAAGCAGCTATAAATTTTTCGAGGCTAGGATGAAAATCCTTATACATTAAAAGAGGTTGAGGAAGTCTGCGTAATTTAAACTATGACCATATTTACCCATGCTTAGTTTATGACAACTAGCAACTAAAATTGGCCACATTGCTAACCATCTATAAGAGTGTTATGTGCTCCTTTTCCTTTCTCATTTTTATACAAATATACAATTCCTTTCTCATTCATATGTACTTGTACTATACCCTATTAAAATTATCCACTGAAGTTAGGGTTTGCATTATTATACATTTTTAATTTGTTTTGACAATTTTTAGTATTCCTACCTATTTGCCTTGTATGCACGACTTTGTCATTAAACTCATTCGTAAAATCGATTTGGTGTTACTATGTAGCTATTTAAAATTTTGAATTGGTCTTAGTAAGATGCTTTTATAAAAAAGAATTATTTATTATAAGACCATTAATTGAATTTTTTTTCAAAGTAAGTTCATTTAGGGCGTGTTTGGATAGCAAAAATGAAAGAAAAGGGATGTGAGGGAGAAGGAGGGAAGAAAAAAGGAGGGAAGGGGAGGGAGAATGAATTATATCATTTTCCCTCCAAATCTTGTCTATGTTGGTGGGGAATATTTTAGCTTGGAGGAGAGAAATAGAGGAATCTATTTTCCCTCTCCTCCAAATCTCTCCACCTCCATTTTGCTACCCAAAAAATAGATTTCTCACCCTTCTCTTTCCATCCCATTCCTTTCCCTCCCCTTCCGTCCCTTCAATTCTTCCTATCCAAACATACCCTTAGACAACTAATTCTCGCAATAGGGTTGGTTTCAAACTATTTCTCGCCAATGGATCTACGTCATCACCCTTTTTTTTTCATATTTTATCTAAATCACTTTTTGAAATAGCGATTTTATGTTTTTATTAGTAAATCGTGAACTGACATAGCAATTTAGCCTTTTTTTTACAAATCTCTCAACAAACTGAAGCTCCTGTAAGTCGAGATTGAAAATTTATGCCAAAATCGCTACCCCAAATAGAGATTTAGGTGAAATCACTAATTGGGCCAGCGATTTACGTCGTCCATGACTTACTAACACTGCTACCCACAACTGCTGCGGGCATAACGATTTAGCCGTCTATATAAAAAAAATCGCATCCTCTCTACTCTCACTTCACTCGACTGACTTTTCCCAAAACATAACCACAAATTCCAAACCCTAGAAATTCAACTACATCAATTATTACCTAAATCCTACTTATTTGCTACCTAAATTTACACAAATTAACAACAAAGAAGTCCTACTCACCCTATATAATCTTAAGGTACTAATTATTCTTGTTTTTTCCAATCATTATTGTTGAAATTAGTTACTAACTTGCAATAGATTGTGTGGTATTAGTAATTATTGTTAGAAATTGGTTAGTTAGTAGCTTAAGTGTTGTTAATCTTTTGAATTTAGTTGTTTGGTGATAGTAATGGAGGTAAATAATTACCCTTTAACTTGTTGATGGAATGGTGATGTTGTTGAAGAAGGTGGGAGTGTAGTTTATAGAGGGGGTTGTGAAACCTTTGTTATTGTCAATATTAGATTAATTTTTAGTGAGCTTAAGAGTGAAATTTATGATGCATTAGAAGTTGATCCCACAAAATTTGAGCAAAATATTAGGATGAAATTTCCAAGTGTGAGAGATTCTAAGTTGTGTTGTTTGAATAATAATGAAAGTTTAAGAGCGTTGTGGGTTAGTGTGTGTCAATCGAAAGCGGCCTCTATGGATTTGTACATAGATTTGGTACCTATTGCACCCTCTAATGAAATTGTCCAACCTTCATTTCAAACTTCTCCTTTTTCATTTACAAATATGATTAGTGAAGTTGAGAATCTCAATTGGTCAAGTGTGTCATTGGGTAATAATAATATTGATGAAGGCGATATAGATTGTAATATATTGAAGGGGATGAGGTTGAGGGGGATGTCGAGGAAGAGGATGCTATGTTTTTAATTGATGATTATGATGATATTGATGTAGACCTTGTTTCTCTTGGTGTTCCAAATAGTGAATTTACTAAACTTCATCCAATTAACGAAGATTATGTAAATAGTTGGTACAAATTAAAGGATGTCCCATATGTAAATGGTGGTTAGTTTATGGTGGGACAAGAGTGAACAAAAAAGTGTTGCGTGAAGTTGTAATACCATATAATGTTAAAAGAAACCAAATTTTGAACAATTGAGTCAAGATCACACTATCGCTTACAAATGCGGAAGAAAACAAAATCCTTGTAGTTGGTATCTTATGGCTACCCAAAAAAATGTTGCTTTAGATGTCTTCACAATTGTGTCTTATAGAGGACCTCACGAAACAACTTCTGTTGTTAAGAAGACATCTCGTGATCACCCCAATTTGAAAAGAGAGTTTCGTAGCCATACCATAAAGCCCTTTGTAGAAGCCGATTGGGGGGTGAAAGTGCAGTTACTTAGAGCGCCAATAACCAAAGAATTTAATTTTACGATATCTTATGTCAACTCTGGGCGGCCAAACAGTAAGCAATTACGGACCTTTATGGGGATTAGGAGGAATCTTACGGTTATCTTCCTCGATACCTTAATGCTCTAAGAGTCAAATTCGGGGACCGTTGTTTTTGTTAACGACTGAAGTGACAAACTCAATTATGAGCAATTTAATCGTGTGTTTTGGGCTCTTGGACCTTCAATAAAAGGATTACCTAATTGTAGACCCATCATCACAATATATGGTACTCATCTCTATGAGAAGTATCGTAATGTTTTATTGATAGCCATGGGAGTTGATGCGAATGAACAACTTTTTCCATTAGCTTTTGCGATTGTTGAGAAAGAGAGTTATGATACTTGGAGTTGGTTTTTAGCTTGCATAAGAGGCTTAGTTACACAACGTGAAGGTGTTTATGTCATATCCTATAGAAAGCTATGGTGGAAGTGGGTAGTGGGTGGGAGGAACCTTTTGCTTTTCATAGATATTGTATAGTCACCATGCATCTAACATAAACAAGATGTTCAAAGATACAAACTTGTAGGCAGCTTTTACAAAACCTGCTTTTGAACATCAACTTTGAAAGTTTGAGAAAATAATGCAAGGTATAGAGGCAATAAACATAAATGTCAAGGCTATGTTGGATAGGATTAATTTATACGAATGGTGTCTTGTGCACGATGGTGATAAACGATATGGTCTAAGGACCACAAACATGTGTGAATGTTTTAATGGTGACTTAAAATGGGCAAGATTTCTCCCTAATCAAGCACTTGTGAAAGCCACTTTTTAAAAGATAGAACAAGTATTTTGTTGAGAGGAGGGAGATTGCTAGGTCAAGGTTGACTAATAGTTTCAAATGGGCCAATAAAGTCATGGCGAAAGTAGAATATACCGATGATATTGCCGCACATCACGAGGTAATTTGTTACGATTTACAAAGAGGGCTCTACGAAGTTGTTACTAAATGTGGTAAACGTCAAGGAAACAAAGCAAGGCATAGTCATACAATTATTCTTTTACAAAGAACATGCACTTGTAAGAAGTGACAAAACCTCTATTATCCATGTTCACATCTCATGGCGGTATGTCATGAACACTCAATCGACTCAGACCAATACGTTGATCCATATAAGTAGTATGTATAGGGGAAGGAGAGGTAAACTAAGAAAAGTATTTGTATTTCATTTCATTTCTATTATATTCAAACTTTTGTTATTTTATTAACCCTATCTTTTTATTTGTAATTTTTTTTTGAAGGAATGATCTCCTTTGGTGTATAGAATCATCTAAGGTTATAAGACAAGTTCACGGTTCCTAATGTCGTTGCCAATTTCATAAGCAGTACGCAGTTTCGTGGAATTTGTAGACTATCTTTTGTTGGTATTCATTCGGATTTCATAGCCGCTTTAGTTGAGAGATGGAGACAAGAGACTTGCACGTTTCATTTAACAGTGGGGGAGACTACTATAAAATTACAAGATGTGAATGTGTTGTTGGGTCTTAAGGTTGGTGGGTTGCCATTGACAGGTCAAGGGAACTTACCTTGGGATGATTTAGTGGAACATCATTTAGGAGTTAGACCATTTGCCGATTGGCTAAAAAGGATCCATCTTAAAACTAAAGTGGCTTAAGATGCATTTTCAAGTTTTGCCAAATGATGCTAATGAGTTCACTTTTCAGAAAATAGTATCTCGAGTACTAAATTATTGAGAAACAATTATTCCGCACCCCTTTATGTGTTTTGTGAACTTTTTTCTTATTGATTGTGACCCAAAATCTCTTTAATTTTGTCCATACTCAATTTATATTTGATCATTATTTGTACATGATTTATTAGTTGGTATTGTTTAGATATGTAAAATAATTTGCTATAGATTTTTGCGAGTTTCAGAAGTCTTGATTTGCGTCTCTTATATATGTAACAAAATTTTTTTTTATAATTTATAGATGTGCGAGGAGTATAATCTTATATGCACATTGGACTTATGATGACACATAAAACTTTAAACCAGAGCAATAAGAATTATAATTCGACTCCATGTCAATAACTATTACGTAACAAAACACGACCGAGTGCAGCTTTTACTACTGTAAATGGCGAAAAGAAAAAACGTTCTAACCCAGCTAGAATAAATATTTTGCTTATCTCTATAAACTCACCTTTTGTCCTATCCCTCATATTTGACCCAGCTTAAACTTAAGATGGATATTCGTCTTAAACAACAATTTGTGCAAAAAAAAAAAGAATTAGAGTTCCGATTTCCACAACATCACCGGCAAAGCAGGAAAAACTTTCCATATTCTTATGTTCTAACTACAACACGGAGTAATTATTATATTTTCCAAAATATTCAATCATGTTTCCAGTTTAATATATTTATAAAATTTAACATGATCCTACTTCTACTTCCAGTAGTGAACAAATTATATCTCATAATTCTAATCTTATCTAGAAATTAGTTGATGATCTTAACCTCTTAATCCTCTACATATAAATAGTTTAAACACCCTCTTGTTTACATAACACAACTAAAAAAATTCACCCTTTGTTACATTCTTCCTTTGTTATTCCTTCCCAGAAAACACTTTTACAACATAGATGTTCCTAATAACAATAATCTTGCTGAGGAGGGCTCTAATGCGGAAAATTATTTTCAAGTACATATTGATAATGAGGTTACATTAGATGGCGAAAATTTTACTGATTTTGTCGAACGTGAAAGGAAAGGGGAAAGAAAGGAAGATGATGGCAGCGACTGAATCAGAACACAAGTTGTCAATGGTGATTCATAAGCGACGGCTTCAGGATATATTCTCGGTGACAAAAAATAGAATCGAGTTCGGATTACGAGTTTTCCGATGAGTGTGAGATTGATCTTGAGCTAAGCCTTTCGACTAGTACTTATTCTCGCTCACAAAATCAACATTATCTTTGTACAACCAAAAATACGACACACGTATAGGATAGTACGAATCTTGGACTCACGGGTCTAAGAGAACATTATGTCAGCGCCTATAAAGAATTTCTTGCCAATAGCGACCTCGTTATTAATCCACCAAATCTTGGTATCTCACAATCTCAAGTTCTAAAACAAAACAAATCAAACGCCTATTTACTGTTTAATGTTAACGTACTTGAACTCAAATCCAGTGTCACAAACCAACATGGCCCCGATACTCCAGAAGCAGGTCCAGCTAACAGTAATATCTCGGAACCAGCCATAATATCTCATAAAAGTAATATAACACCAAATAGGATTCAAAATAAGATCCAAAATAAGGGTGGCGAAAGAACTATGAAGGCAACAAACTACAATGAATCATAAAAGTAATATAACACCAAATAGGATACAAAATAAGATTGATATTCTGTACTAATATCCTAATGAGTTACTTCGTACTCCGTATAACATATTCCATGCATGTATATTCCATCCAATTTAAGGGTGACGAAAGAGCTATGAAGGTAACAACATGCTTTAGTTATGCCTTCAAAATTCTTCTTTATTTTCTCTTTCATTATTGTGTCTCTAAAGCAAATGCATATTCAACTCGCTTTACTCGTAAGTTTTCATGCAACTCAAAGTTGTTAGCAATTAATTTCTAGCGTTATGTAATCTTCAGTGTGCACCAGTTAACAAACTTATTTTTTGAAAAGAGTTGGTTAACAAAATTTGTTTAATAAAGATGCACTAGATATCCTGTGCATTGTGGAAACTAGAATTAGGTCTAATAAAGCTTCTTCTGTTCAAAGGAAGCATTTCAAACAGTTTAGAGTTATGAACAATTACTCTTCTCATCACAATGGTCGAATCTGGGTTATTTGGAAGGATGTCTCTATTTCTGTTACTCTTCTGGATATCAGGAGTTAGTGCATCCATTTGTTAGTCAATAAAGGAAATATTAATTTAGAGGTAACTTGTGTTTATGGGTTTAATCATCCAGGGAATCGGCTGCCTCTTTGGGATTTCCTTGCCAGTAGAGTTCATTGCCCCCTTCCATGGGTGGTGCTGGGTGATATAAACTGTGTTAGGAATATTTCTGAAAGAATTAGCTGTGATCCTCTGATAGGATATATCGCACACCTATGCAAAGATAAATTTCCCTAGACACAAATTAATGTAGTACGAGGGGTCGAACACAAGGAGACGGGAATTTCGTTGTGAAATGCTATGAATAGACTACTATCAAAGTCGGTTTAACAGTTGGTTTAGTTTGATGTTTAGCTAACTATGATGTAAATTCAATAATATTAAAATAGTTTAGGGGAGTCGGGTCACTCATGCAAATACTTAAATGCTCATCTTAAACATAGGAATTCTTAATATTGTTAATTGTTTAGGCTAAAGACACCCATCTCTCGATATGAGTGTCAACCTTAGGTCGAGTCCTAGAGAACTTTCGTTATAACTAGAGTCGTCCTACTACACATGCTTAGTCTAATCCGATCCCGTGCCTCTCGACTTGTAGAATGAATTAACAAATTTAATCAATGTGATTGGCCAAATAACAAAGATTAACAAAACAATACAAGCATGTGATAGAAACAATTTATCAATATTAATTCATCCTTATTTTAACAACTACAACTTACTAATTATGCATGGCTTCCTTAATCCCTAGACAAAAGAAACTACTCACTCATGTTGATAATTAAACTAATACTATTTGATATAATAAGCAAGGTGATTATGAAGTTATAAAGGAAAACAACTTGTTAATAAAATGTACTACACTAAGTGAATGAAATTACTACCAACAATTCTAATGTAAATAACAATGAAAACTTGATTAACTAGTGTTACGATTAACTAAATGACTTGTAAAGTAAAGGACGAAAGTGAATACTAACATAAAACTAGAATTAGGATTACCGCAATAGAGAAATATAACTCGGAAATGAAGAACAAATAACCCAAATGCTTGAATGGAAAGATTGAATTACAACTTTGAAATGTAACCAAGTGTTTGAACAAAGTAATAACTAAATGTTTAACTAATTATGAAACTAAGAAAAAACTTGTGTGCTTAAGCTAAAGGAAATATGGTGAAAAGATATGAGTAAGGATGTGAAAGATGTGTGAAAAAAATATATCCCTAAGTGTCAAAGTCCCTCTCCTTTATATAGGGAGAGGGACTTGAAACGTAAGTGTTCACAGAAGCCAAACCCCGATCGGGGAATGGGAACCCCGATCGGGGTTTCCTTAATCCGGGTATATTTGCTTAATTGCTCCATTTAATGCTTAAGAAATCCTAAGCTATGCCTTTAAGCACCTTAATTCTCCGGTTAACTGCATAGTTTTGGGATTCCTTGAGCATCCAAAGGAGCATCCTATGTTTGAGTTGTGGGCTCCTTGCTTTGGGCTTCATTTTTGGTTTCTCATTTGCATTCTAATCCATTTCACAAATCTTCATACTTGGCTTGTCATTCTCCTTTCATGGTCCATTTTGCTTCCATTAGCTTGTTGGACTTTGGTGCTTGCTAATTGTGTTAGGAAAAAGCCTCTAAATGCTTGGATTCCTACAAAATATAGCAAAAACGAGCAATGCACCTCGAACACGTAATTAGCTCATAAATATACTAAGCAAAGTATAATAATCATGTAAAATCGAGCTAAATTAGGGAGTGAAATCATATAAAAACTAGACATATCATCCTCCAAATTGGGTTGCAATTGATGATTTTAATGATGCTATTGCTAATTGTGGTTTGGAGGAAGTGAGATCCCAGGTTGCTGGTACACTTGGACTAATAAGCAAGATGAGGGGATAGGAAGTGTATGAGATTAGATAGAGTACTTGCTAATTCCCATTGGTTTCTTGCCTTTCCTGATGCTTCTGTTGAAGTTCTGCCTGCAGGGATCTCTGATCTCTCCCCTTTGATTCTTTCTTTGGGACTGCCTAAACAGAAAATGAATATTTCCTTTAAATACTTGAATGGTTGGGGTCAAGATTCTGAGTTCTTACATATGGTGCAGAGAGAGTGGAATTCGTTTATTTATGGTTGTGCCATGTACAAGTTGGTTCAACATCTTAGGAATGTTAAAACTAATTTGAGATCTTTGCATAGAGCCTCGTACTCTAGTGTGTCTGAAAGGGTTCTCAGGATCAAATCTTAACTAAGTCAATGTCAGCTGGATGTTCAGAGGGACCCACTAATCATGATTTATGTTTGAAGAAGGAGGCTCTTAGTAAGGAATATTGTAAGTTTCAAAATGTGGAACTTAATATTGCCTACCAAAGAGCCAGCCAAGGACTTTGATATCAAGATGGGTGATGCTAGTTCCTCTTATTTCTTCTCTAAGGTGGCTAATCGAAGGAATTCTTCTAATATTTCTAAGGTAATTGATACTCAGGGGAAAGTGTGCACTGAATTTCCTTATATCTCTTGAGCTTTTATGGAGTAATATAAGAGCCTGCTAGGTACTGCTAGTCAGGTTGAAGAATTAGATGCATGGATTATGAATATTGGACCGGGGTTGATGGATGATGAGGGTGCTTCTCTAATCTGCCATGTCACCTCTGCTGAGATCAAATCTGCTTTGTTCTCTATTGATATTAATAAGAGTCTTGGTCCATATGGTCTCACATCTGGTTTCTTCAGGGATTCATGGGACATTATTAAGGATAGCTTCATTGTTGCAATTAAGGACTTCTTTGCCAAAGGAAGGGTGTTGAAGGAGATTAATACAACTCTTATCTCTCTCGTTCCTAAAGGACCTTCTCCTAGCACTGTGATGGACTACATACCTATTTCATGTTGCACCACAATTTATAAGACTATAATTAAGATTCTTACTGCTAGGCTTAAAAGAGTCATGCCTACCATTGTGGGGGCAAGGAGCAAGCTGCTTTTGTTGCTGATAGATCTATCTTTGATAACACCATGTTGACAAATGAGTTAGTTAGAGGGTATGGCCAGAAGCTTAAAACTCCAAGATGTGTTGTCAAGGTGGACATTAAGAAGGCTTTTGATTCGGTTAGCTGGGATTTTCTCATATCTATTCTCCTTCTGTTTGGGATTCCTCAACAATTTTGTCATTGGCTGCTGGTTCTTGTTACCAGTCCTCGGTTCTCTCTGAAGATTAATAGTAGTACTGAAGGCTTTTTTTTAGGGTAGAAGGGGTTTAAGGCAAGGTGATCCCCTCTCTTGTCTTCGGTTTGTCCTTTGTATGGAGGTTCTCACCACAATCCTGCGAGGTATTTGTACTTCCCCTCAATTTAGTTATCATCCTAAGTGAGTGAAACTGAATCTCACTCATTTAATTTTTGCTGATGATTTGCTTGTTTTTGTTAGAGGGGATCTTCCCTCGGTTTTATTCGTTAAGGACTGTTTGAACACTTTCTCTAATTACTCTGGCCTTCATCCTAATCCTAGTAAAAACAAATATTTACTTTGCTGGGGTTAGGAATGATGTCAAGGCTAGTATTATGTCTGCTACTGGTTATGTGGAGGGCAATTTCCCTTTCAAATATCTTGGGATTCCTTTGCACTCCTCCAGAATTACCATGGATATTTTCCAACCCCTTTTTGCTATAATAAATGGGAAAACGGGATACTAGGCTAGTCTTGAACTTACCTATGCTAGGAAAATTTGTCTTATTAATTCCACTATATTTGGTATTGAAGCTTTTTGGTCTGCCTGTTTGCTGCTGCCTAAGGGGATTATTAAAGAGGTTGAGAAGTCTTGTAGGTAGTTTCTATGGGGTACTGAGCACAATAGAGGGATGATTTTCTACAGTTGGACTAAGATTTGTCGTGCTAGAAGTCAGGGTGGGTTTGACATTAGGGAAATTCTAAGTTGGAATAAAGCTCTAATGCTTAAGGTCTTCTGGAATTATCTGTTTCATTATACCTCACCCTGGCTGATCTGAGCAAGGGAATATGTTTTTAAACACAGAACTTGTTGGCCCTTGCTCATTGTGACTGCGTTTCCCTTACTTGGCACAAGATCTTTGAAGTTAGGGATCAGTTTGTTACTAAGGTGGGTGGTCAGGAAGATGCTCAGACTATTTTGCTTGGTTGGTATAGTAGAGGGAAATTCCATGTGAGTTAAGCCTATGATATTATCAATGGTGTTAGTAGAGCACTAAAGTGGCTAACCCCTTTACTTGATAGTATTGTCCTTCCCAAGCATGCCTTCATTGCTACTTTAGCTGCTCAAAATGCATTGGCCACTTTTGATAATATTGGTCAGAGAGGGTTATGCATTATGAATAGATGCGCCATATGCCACAAGGAAATGGAGACTGGGCAACATTTGTTCTTCAAATGTGAGTTTTCTACTGCTCTCATGCATGGGGTTCTGGTATGGCAAGGCATATCACGGGGAATCCTGAGTCTTAAGCATGAACTGTATAAACTGTCTCGAGCTAGATGCAGAAAGGCTAGGAAAAAAATTAGCTTGTTGTGCTCTTGCTGCTGGGATATACTTTATGTGGTATGAAAGGAACTTTAGAATCTTTGGTGAGGGTTATCGTGATGTTGCGAAAATCGTGAGTATGGTTAAGTACTGTGTTGTTGTTCGTTTGGTTGCTTGGAGGGAGGGAGAAGTGATGGATCATTTGCTTTGTTAAGCTTTTGGCCTCATCTTCCTTTGGTTTTGGTTTTACCTGGGTTTGTTCTTGTTTCTCTTAGTTGGGTCTGTTTGTAAGAAAACTTTTATTCCCATTTAATGAGAATGCTGATTTCTTTTAAAAAAATTTAATATTAGTAATGTAATACAGATTCGCAACGTGAAATGAACAATGAGCTAGGATAATTTTACAATCAAAATTTGCTAAAATACCATTAGTAATCATCCAAGTAAGAGGGAAGAATTAACAACAAGGATAAGAATTCCGATGAAAAGGGACCGGGTCATACTAAACAATTTACTCGGGTAGAGGATAAGGCTTTAATTTCGTCATTTATGAGAGTTTATGAAGATAATATTGTTGGCAATAACTAAAAGAGAGAGGCACTTTGGGCAAAAGTGAAATCTTTGTATGAAGAAGCTCGTCTTGCCAATCCACAAAACCTTCAACGGAAGAATGACAATTCTCTAGGTTGTAGAGTGCATCGTATATGCAAAGTTGTCATGGTACGGGGTGAGTGTTTTGCAGAAGCTAATTGGAGGCGGTCAAGCAGGATGTCAGAAGATGACCTAATTCAAATGGCTCATAAGTTACATAAGGCAAAACTCAACTATGAGCATGCGCATGTTAAAACATTATAGAAAATGGCAAGAATACATTGCTATATATTTCGGTAATACGGGGAAGCTAAGAGGGGCCAACAAGAAGATTCAACCACTCCTACAAATGTCTCTACACCCGAAACCGGTAGTGTAAGAGAACTAGGTTTAATGATGGAAGATTCTCTCCAGCTTGCTCTATAGAAGATGGAATTACATTTAATATTCATCCAATTGGTAGAGATGTAGCTAAGAAAGGTAAGGGAGCGATGAAAACGGTTATTAAAGAGGTAAGTCATTTTAGTAACATTGTGAAGAATTTGAATTTTACTATGACTGATGATAATGATAATGAGGCGAAGAGGTTAACCATAGATGTAGATAAAGTAACGGTCAAAGAAAAGAAGCTTAAGTGGTTAATACTTAGCAAACTGATGGATTGTCCGTCTTTAACACCGGAAATGGAAGAGATGAAGATCAAACTCATAAGAGAACTATTATAATACTCGTAGTTTTGTATTATGTTATGTATTATTAAGTTAAAATTTGTAATGTTTTAATTTTTTTTGGATGAAATATGCTACTTTATTTTGAAAAGTACGATTATTAACTACATTATTAGCTAACTACGTTTATTGATTAACTTTTACAATTATATAGATGAAGTTAATGTTAGATTTTTGTTAATGAAAAATGCGTGGGGTAGGATAAAGTAAGAAGGGTTTTTTTGTCAAACACAACCTTTAAAAAACTTTTTCTTCCGAACACCACCTTAAAAAAAATGTCAAACACAACCTTTAAAAGCATATTGTTTGACAAACACAACATTTTGGGCGGAGGACTCAACATTTTGATCATAGTTTGACGTCTTGCAATATGGTGATTTTCAGTCGATGTTTGTGATAGTAAATGAGGTCGATTTGAAGTGTTCTTAAACTCGTAGGAAAGGTGGGAGGACATGATTTCCAACCGTTGTCAGCACGGTCGTCAAAGGTGGTCTTATGCGTGGTAAATTTGTGTGTAAAGTAAGGTGGGTCAAAGAGGGTTCTTGTAAGTTTGGGTTTACAACGGGTGGTCGAGGGTTTTGCGTGGGTTTTTTTTTTTTGCAGCAGTAAAAGATATTATAGATTACATTCCCAAAGCACTCGCAGCTAGATTGTGAGCTAGCTTGTTCAGATTGCGAGGGATAAAACTAAGACATAAACAGTGGAAAAAGGGAGACAAGAATCTTAAGTCAGATATTATGCCAGTGTTCCGATGATGACTCTATTCGACATTAGTGATCTGAAGTAGAATCTGCAAACAATCAGATAAAACATGTAGATGTCTGATATTATGATTATATGCCCACTTCATTAATTCACGAATACCAATAGCTTCTGCTTGTGTTGCGCTTTCAGCGATCCATATTTCTGCATGACTAAAGATTTTTCGTCCCCCTGGGTCATAAGCAACCCAACCAATTGACGCCTGTAGAGTAGGGAGCCAATGATGATCATTATTTATATACATATTTTATGCCTCCCTTAGACACATTTAACTCGATTTACCGTCTTTCCTAGCTTATTCTATGCTATTTTAGCTAGAATATCGATTCTGCCGCTTTTGTTATGTTTTAATGCAGATTGGATGCATTTGGAGCTTTTTGAGTAGATATGGAGCATGGCGGAGGTGGATCGTGGAAAGATAAGCACGGGAATCAAGAAGAATCAAGAAGAATCGAGAATGAAAGACAAGAAAGGAAGAAAAATGAAGAAACGAAGCTAAATGAAGGACTACTCGATCGAGCAGAACAACAGTGCTCGACCGAGTCGTGGTCAGGTCTTGCTCGATCGAGCAGAAGGCCCTTGCTCGATCGAGCAAGTCATTATTTCGGCGGATTTTCGTGTTTTCATTAATTTTAACCTATTTTGTTAGATTTTTGTAATATAAAAAGAAAGCTCGTCTCATATACTTTCTGATGCTTTTTTAATACTTATAAGCTTTAATTCAGAAACCCTAATTTAGTTCGCTTGCCTCCGGATTTATTTCATCAAAGACGATTGTCTTTAGTTCAAGCTTGTAATCGGTATTCTCAATCTTTCTTAGTTATTTATTTAATTGTCTTCTTTCTTTAATTATTCCTTTCATAATTGTTAATCATGTTTACTTTAATTATTATTGTTGTTGTTTATATCGTTATGAGTAGCTAAATTCCTTTCTAGGGTTGAAAGGGGATCTAGGATTGTTAGAAGGGGTAGATTAATTAATTGAATTGCAATTGCATGGTTATCGTTTGATTATCGTTTTAATTCTAGTTGTTTGATTACTGGCCAGGATTAATTAACTAGTCTCGCGAATTAGGATTGACACCGACCGGGTTAAGACTAAGATAGGCTACGATAATTGAATAGAACTCGTTTAATGATAGCGATCGCGTGTTAAATTGTAGATCTAAAGGGCATAATTGAATCGACTGATCTTGTGACCTTAGATAACTTTATTGCATGATAGTTGATTTTATCCCTACCCCTGAATAATAATCCTAGTGAACCTGAGACCCTAGACTTTTTAATCTCATTGTTTTCAACCTTATTAGTTTGTTATTGCTTATAGTTAGTTATTGCTTATTATTAGTTGTTATTATTATTGTTATTAGTTGTTATTGTTTACTTTATTTGTTGTTATTAATTGCTATTAGTTTAGAAATCACAATCAAAACCCCGAATTGTTACTTAGAGACAAACCTAGTTTAACAGATTAGAATACTACCGCCTCCTTGTGGATTCGATACCTTGCTTACCGCTGACAATTAGTTAGTAGTGAATTAGGTTTTACTTTGATTAAGGTGACGCGACTTTACCCTTATCAAATTTGGCGCCATTGCCGGGGAGGCAACAGTTTTCTGTTTGTTTTTACTTAGTTTGTCTTTTTCGTCTCAGGGAACCTAAGTTCCTTGAGACCGTTCTCATCCTTTTCTTTAGTTTTTGTTTATGCCCAGGGGTTCTAGGTCCGTTCTCGTGCCCTACGATTCCGAACCAGAGAAGACTCTCCGGTCTAGACGAAACTTTTGGAAGGAAATTCAAGAAGCGGAAGACTTGAGTACGCTTGAAACAGTTTACGCCGAATTCGCCGCAGAAAAACCATCCTTAGAAGAGGATACACATATTTCTGCACCTACTACAACCATGCCTACTCTAGCCAGCCACTCGGAGCCTACTGTTGCATCTATTCCCAAGGGATTTCAACTCCCTACTACGGGTAATAGTACTTTTGAGATTCGTCCATCTTATATCTCTTTGGTGGAGCGAAATATGTTTGGAGGGAGCCCTACTGAGGATCCTGCTAAGCATATGGAGAAATTTACCAACTATTGTTGCTCTATTCCTTTGACGGGTGGGGTGACACAAGATCAGATCAAGTTGGTGTTATTTCCCTTTTCATTACGAGACGGGGCAGAAGATTGGTTGAGTGAGTTAGATATGGCTGCACTTGGCATCACCGATTGGAATTCTTTGGCTCTTGCATTCTACAAAAGATATTTTCCGCCACAGAAAACCAATGCCATTAGAAGCCAAATCACAAGTTTCAAACAAGGTCCCCAAGAGAACTTTAATGAAGCCTGGGTTCGCTTCAAAAAGCTTGTCAAGTCTGTTCCACATCATGGTTTTGATACTTGGTTCTTATGCAACCAATTTTATAATGGGTTATATGACGATCAGAGGACATTGCTCGATTCTGCTGCCAATGGGAGATTCCAAAATAACACTACTGATGCCAATGCTTGGAAGTTAATTGATGAGATGGCTACTCACACTGCTGAGTATGGGAATCCTAGAGGTAATGTGAGGAGAGGAGGTACGGATAATGCAGTTGCAGCTTAGTTGGAGGCATTAACTTGCCGAGTCACAAACTTCAAAGTCCTTGGAAAATAAGCAAACGGTTCATGCCATGGTTCAACAAGAGCCAACCTGTGAACGATGTGGTACTATGGGGCATACTGCAGTGGAATGTATGAGTACGGTTGAGCAAGTCCTTGCCTTTCAATCTTTTAAGCAAGGTACACCTTACTCCAATTTTTACAATGAAAGGACAAAAGAGCATCCCAATCTATCCTACCGAAGGCAGAATGTTCTTAATCCTACCCCACCGCCACATCAGCAACAAAGTTCCTCTTATGTGATTCCTCAGAATCGCAATTTCCAAGGTACTTATAATCGTTCCAATCAAGGAGGCCAAAACTTTCAACAACCTCCACCTCCACCACCTCCAAGTAATGATATGGCGGAATTGAAAGCCATGTTGCAGCAGAGCCTTATGATACAACAAAAGCAAGATGCTCAGATCTCACAGTTAATAGCTCATAATAAGATGGTGGACACTCAAATTGCCCAATTGGCAATTCAAAATCCACATAAACAACCGGGTAATCTTCCTCCTCAAGGGCACCCTCCACATGAACAAGCCAATGCTATGTGACACCCTCAAATTTGCGGAAAGAAAAAAATATTTAAATACATAAATGTAAGATGAAAATACATACGAAGGTGTCATAAATAAAAGAGGTCATTACAAAACGGAAATAATATTCTACAAAAGAAATACCGTCTTCTTCCTCTCGGGACATTCATTAAACCTGTGCCCCGGTTTTTGACAATTAAAACATACTAGTGGCTTGTTGAAGCAACCAACACCCGGATGAATAGGCCTCTTGCACCGAAAGCAGGTACGATCCTTAAGATCGTTGTTGTTGCTCGGAATAAAGGGACGGTTCCTCTGATTAGCTTGTCCACCCTGAAAGTTTCTCCTCTTGTTTGGAAAAGAGGGAGAAAAGGAAGGTCGAGAAGCAGGATAAAGGGGTCTCTTGCCATAAGAATTAGGCGCCACATAAGAAGTACGAGCCTCTTCGGCTATCTCCCGAATGGAACTCTCCGCCCAAATGGCATCATTATAGATCGAGACAAAAGAAGTGGAACCTCTACTGATCTTCCCCTTTATCTGGGGAGAAGGCTTTCCCAAATAAAAGAAGGCTTTGTCTTCCTCTACCCTAATAAGTCGAGTGGCATAATGAGCCAACTCATTGAACCGGGTAGTAAACTCCTGAACTGATAGCTTTTCTTGCTTGAAATCCATAAATTCTTTCAGCTTTTGTTGTCTCAACTCATCGGGGTAAAACCTCGCTTCCAAGAGCTCACGGAAACGAGCCCACCCAAAATTAGGCTCCAACTTAGCGGTAGGACCAGAAAGAGTCCACCACTGATCCGCTTCCTTCTCTACGAAGTGAGAAGCTAGACGGACCTTATCCTCTTCAAGGACATCATAAAGAGAAAAACTCTTTTCCATCTCTCGTAACCACACAGAAAGCTTAACGGGATCAACTTCGCCATCATAGGTTTTGGCTTGGCTCCTCGATAGCTGTGAAGCAACCCACGTATAACTCCCGTCCCTCTCAACGTCAGGAACAAAGAGTAGGATGGATTAGCCCTGCTGGTTTTTGCTGGTTTTGCTGGTTTTGGATAATAACGGTAAGAGCTGCTAAGATAGTGTTGTCAATCCTCGGAGGCATCTTGCAAAATAAAAACACAGATTAGTACTTATCATTTAGGAAGAACAAAGAGACTACAACATAAATCCTAATCTACCCATCTTACCCTTCTATCTCACAAGTTTATTATTTATTAAGGTCAAGTTATTTATACAAGGGTACACACACGTGCGTCGGGAGCAAAATAGCTCTGATACCAACTGTGACACCCTCAAATTTGCGGAAAGAAAAAAATATTTAAATACATAAATGTAAGATGAAAATACATACGAAGGTGTCATAAATAAAAGAGGTCATTACAAAACGGAAATAATATTCTACAAAAGAAATATACAAGACGGGAGACATATCTCCCGTATAAATACGGAAATAAAGAGTGTCTAATAATATACAAACTATGAACCGAATATAGGTCCAAGGTAAATACTTCGCTCGCTAGCTCGTCCATGTACCCCCAAATATGCATCACCACCTGTTCGACCGCATTAAATATAAACACGGAAGCCACAGTCAGTGGGGAGTAACTCCGAGTTCTCCCAGCCACGACATGTCGAGTTTAATGAAACATGAATAACATAAAAGCAATGTATATGGAAAATACAAAACTTAAACATATATGATATGCTTTTCATGTTATAAAACAATTAACTAACATATAACCTATCATATGAAAGCTATCATGTGAAACCGATAATAAAATATAACAAGAGGTAGGGAAGCTGGTATGCTAGCTCAGAGGTTACCCTGTAACGTGGCCATGATACACTCAAACCCTAATCAACCCGTAATCATGTGAATCAGTTAACAATCGGTAATCCAAACTCTATCAATCCTAGCCGGCTTGCATCTCACCTTCTAGAACTCATAGAATCATACAAACATGAAAGACCAATACTTCTAGAAACAGGCATAAGTTCTTAGAACAGTCAATAGTCGACTTCTGTAACTCGAGGCTATACCACACGGTAGGAAAACATCCTAGTCCTAGACTGATCAGACCTAGCGACAACAGCTATTCCGTTCCCCGTCCCATGACATAACCGTCTATGAGAAACTCTACTAGGCGACCCCCTAAGCAGAGATGGCTAGTACTTAAGCTGGCTCCAGTCCCAAAACGGATCAGGCAGCCATGCCCCGACTTTGAGATAAGCCCCCCAGGCCGTGACACAAAGGCTATCAAGCTGTGAACTCCATATGCTCGTTAAAGATAGTACGGGCCTATCAATGTCATGGTCCAAGCTACTCATTTAGAATTAGTATGGTCAAGACGCCATATACTCATAATTCTCTATGGGTACTTAGTCAACACGACACCAACCATATGATAAAACAGTCACAGGAAAACATCCTATCATGTGACTAATTGCATATAAGTAATAAACAAATAACATATCGCCTCATATCTACCAAGGCTAATTCAATAATTAAATACAACTTTACTTGAAGACAAATCCCCGACCCGAGTCCCGCGACGGGTCATCAGTCAAATCGGGGCTGACTAGATCTTAGTTTGACCAAACCCGTTGGATCAAACCGGCTAGAAACAGAGTCTTTATCACATAGACTTACACATAAAAATCAACATATTCAATACATGTTATTTTATTAACTTCTAACATGGGAATTATTATAACATACCAGAACCCCGTTTGACTTAACTGATATCCAATTAAACTACGATCTCGTCCTATAATTTCTAACATGTGAGAAATAATAATTTAATGAAAACCTTTTTAATTAAATATTTTACTTATTAATATTTCTCGCTTGCTAATTATTACAAAACGCGATAAAAATGACGATAACTCAAAAACAGTCACAAGTCCCAAAGTGGGACCCACGGGCTGAGTTGGGCCGGACCCCACATGGGCCTGGATGGGCCCCACGGCCTGATTTGGCTAGAAATGGCTGTTTTTATTAAATTTCAAAAACCCGTTTCTTAAAAATTCCCGCATGCTTTAATATATTTAAAACCCGTCCAAACAACAATTAAACTATCAAACATCGACACAACCCAAAAACCAAAACCCGGACCCACCATGGACCAACCCAGACCGGGTCTGAACCGGCCCGTCCGGTTCTCAGCCATCCACCACGGTTCCACCACATCAAACACCACATTAATTTCTAACATGTTTTAATCATCAAACCACCATTTCAACATCCATTCATACAAAATCATAACTTATTAAAATCATCAAAATTTATCAAGAACACTAAACTTGTTAAAATTTCCAACACAACCTAAAAATCATCAAGAACAACAAAACAACATAAAAATTCCATACAACATAAAAATCATCAAGAACAATAAAACAACATAAAAATTCCATACAACATAAAAATCATCAAGAACAATAAAACAACATAAAAATTCCATACAACATAAAAAATCATCAAGAACAATAAAACAACATAAAAATTCCATATCATCTCATGTTACTACTAAAATCATAAATAACCATAACATGAATAAAAACTAAAAGTTATGTGACATTATTTCGTCGAGTAAATCGGAATTGTTACCTTAGCTAGCAAAACCACTTAGCATCAAAATAATAAGAAGTATATAAATAAGAAACCCTCCTACTAATCTTCACCCAAAATATACGAGTCTCCAAACTCGTCTGCAAAATCTTCCCCTATAAGAAATAACAAGAAAACATTATTAGAACTAAAAATATGAATTTCCATAATTAAAGTGTTGAAAACGATCTTGACGGAATTGAAAT